>JAJAGP010003828.1:0-63555 GCA_025084515.1 Ancistrus triradiatus | reverse complement strand
TTTCTGTTGGGGTGCCCAAATTTATGCACCTGCCTAATTTTGTTTGAATAATTACTGCACACTTTCTGTAAATCCTATAAACTTCATTTCACTTCTCAAATATCACAGTGTTCATCTGCTATATGATATATTTAACTCAAGTTGCTGATCTGAACAACCAATGATTTATAAACTAAAATCATGAAAATGATCAGGGGTGCCCAAACTTTTTCATACGACTGTAAATACTAATCAACTCTGAAATGTATCAGATGTTGTAAGATCAAACTATTCCTTCCAGTTGTTATATGGGTTATACGATTTGCAATGACTATAATAGCTGTCTCTATTTATCCAAGCATTGAGCCATTTTTTGGAATGAAATTCTCCTTGCGGAACGTAAAACAGTCTGTAACCTCAGCATTATCTCACTGGATCAAATCCAAGTCAGTTTCTAATACCGTATGAGCAGAATGAAGTTGAGAGATGTTGTGCTATCGGAATTAAATGAGGAATCACTGATGGGAGATGGGCGGCTTGATTTTAAATCATGTTGAAGAGCTTGCTTTGCTGTGTCGTCTAGTGGTACATGGCTGTAGTGTGTGATGGTGTGTTGGGGGATTTGGACTCACTATTGGTAATGATTTGCCTTTATTGCTATGGATTTAAACCCATGCACCCAGTAAGAGTGCCCAGTAAAAGTCACTAAAGTGACAATATCAGTCAAGTAATGCTTTGGTGAGTTATTGGAAGCGTTTTACATTTACGTACAATACTTTGAAACCTACAGTACCTTTCCTTACTGTTGCTACTCTAGAGATACTAGAGAATAACAAAGTATTAAGGCAGTAATTGTAATACCTACATTTTCACTGAGGTGGAGAGAAAACAGGAGTTTATTTGAAATTATACCCAAATTATCGGTTCAACTTGTATGACAACCCTAAGACAAAGCACTGTGGAGCGTGAGTGTACTTTAAAAACACCTTCCACAGGTGAATGCGATTGTCCTAATTACCAATTTGTGCGCCGTTGCTGGTCACCCCGGGCGGCTGGAGCCGTCCTTGACCTGCCCCAGGGCGATCTGCAGAAATGTGATTCTTCTTATTAAACTTCTCTACTCACTTGTGTATCGAAAATTTCAATGCGTTTCCTCTGGTTATAGAGTTTCCTCGTTTCTTCCTTATTCCAAAGGCATGCCAAGACATTTGGTCAGTTGGTGTCTCTAAACCACGCTAAAAAACAAGTTTATCAGCAAAACCAATCAAGTCCACAAGCTAGATTAGCAGCAAACCAGCATTATTGAGCGTAAACCAACATGGACGTGTATCATGGGACAAAGAAAGGAGAAGAAGAGTTGATGATGTTCATCAGGCTGGCAAAGGTTATAAAACCATCTCTAAAGAGTCTGGACTCCAACAATCCACAGTCAGGCAGATTGTGTACAAATGGATGAAATTCTAAGATCGATGGATGAAATTCCAAGAGCAAGCTGTGTGACAGTCTGCATGGTCACAAAGAACCAAGAGTAACTTCTAAGCAACTAAAGGTTTCTCATGTTAACAGGTGATTATAATCATGATTTGGTACAAAAGCAGAATCCAAAAAACGCTGAGGAGCAAAGATGGGCAGAGGATCTTCAATGTATCAACAAATGTGGAAGAAAATGATTGAAACATTTATAAACAATGTTCCTTAAAGAAATACTGGAAGGGACTTACATATTTCAGCTCCACCTTTTTCTGGTTTGGCTTGTTTTGCATTGTCTGTGCATGGACGTTCCTGGAAAAGTCGTCGTCTTTAAGGCAGCTTATGTTGCTCTAAAATCTAAGTGTACTTTTCAGCATTGATGCTGCATCACAGAAGTGTAAATGACCTTTCCCAAGGGCACTGACCCAACCCATAGCATGACAGAGCCTGGCTTTCGGACATGTTGTTAATAACAGTCTGGATGGTCCCTTTTGTCTTTGGTCCGAAGCACATGGCGTCCGTTTCTTTCAAAAAAGATCTGGAATACTGATTGGTCTGACCACCATACACGTTTTCACTGTGTGATGGGCCATCCAAGATACCTCTGAGCCCAGAGAAGTCGAGAGAAATGCCTTTAAATATTGTGATATAATATCCATATCACCCACCCCTAGTTAACATACTTTTGCCACTCAGACAAATAATATTGGACCATTTTCCTCAATATATACTTAACCAAGTATAATATTTTTCTTACATTTGTTTTAATGGGTTCTCTTTATGTTTATTTAGTATACATATCTAATTATTTTTAAGTCATATTTATTTAAATTTTCAAGCACCACTGTAATATCCTAAAAGTAAAAGAAGCACCTGTAATGCTCCATTTAAAAAAATAAATATAGAAATAAATTTGATTTGTTGATGCTGATGGAGAGCATGGACACTGTGTCCGTTCTCAATTCTCTGGTACGCATGACTTCCCAAAGATGTTGCCTGCATCATTATGGATCCTCCATTGTACTTAGCTGTTGACATTGGGAGATGTCATCTAAATGTCCAGATGTAGGAATATTGTGAGACTCTCTGTGTCTATTTTTTGTAGATTTTCCTGTACCCCCAAAATTGAATTGTTTCCTCTTGGTCTAGGGACAGATCCAGGAAAATGAATGAGTCAAACTTTGCTGGAAATGTTCCTGGGCATGATGGAGAACGAATGCTGAGCACTGTTAGTCACAGCACAGCCCTAAGTGCTCTCTCAGCTTTGATACTCCGTCTTCTTCAGCTCGGTTCGCTGCCAAATGCTGGCGTCTCACATCAAAACGATGTCATTAGGTAGAACATATCCGTGAGCTCTCACAGTGCTTTAAAATATGTCCTGCTTTATCAGCAGAGTTTCGGAATGAGGAATGTTCCTGGAGAATCGCAAAGCCTCAGTTGGTGTTACTGTGCTTAAAACAGAAAGAGAGAGTCTTGTAGAAAATCGGGTTCTCAACCATTTCAGCCACATGGATGCTGCAGAACGTCCTGCATCTTTATTCATGGCGCTTCAAGGACATAAGGTACTTGGCAAAACCGGTCTAGTAGAGGCAGAGGTGCACGCCTTCCTGAGAGGGTCCACCTTTTCATGCTAATGAAGTTTGGGAAGAGCCTGACCTACACCCTTGATCACTGAATCATCATTCATGCTGATTAGGGCACAGATCCGCAACTGGTGATGGATTACTCAACCTGACAAAGGCCTCCTTCAGGAATTCACAAATCCCTTCAGTTCAATCAGTTTCAAGGCTACGGCATGGCAATAGTCTGTTTGTAAATCAATGACATAACGATTTTTGGATTGTTCTGGATCCGACTGTCAGATCTGTGGATTAGATGCAGAAAGATCTACCTAGACCATGACGGGTGGCCTTGGCATCGCTGACATTTATATGGCCAACACTTCTCTCTCTTTCCATTTTATTCATTCATTTTCCATACCAATCTTGTAAAATTCAGGGACAGGGCAGCTGAGGCCCAGCAGAAACCAACTCTGGACAGAGTGCCACAAACCGGGACTTTTTAGAGACACCAATTGGCCTAGTATATGTCTTTGAAATGTGGGAGGAAACCTATGGAATACATGCAAATTCCACACAGATGCCAGCCAGGCTTCACCAATTAGAATTCTTGATTGCATAAATACGCAATTTTTTTTACTAAAATGTGATTGTTGACACATTACAGGGCTTAGAGTGGCCTTGGCATTGACAAAAAAATAACTCGCCAAGAAGGAGTTGTTGGAATCAAATGAAACTTTATATGTGTGAATGTACGCATGGTCTATGTAAGTGATTACAATATTAGATACGTTTATTGGGGAAAACTGTACAATTGAAAGGAGGCTCTAGTTACCCTGTTAGGCTGACTCTAGCCTGGATACAAGATGAAATACAATTGGGCATTGGGGCAAATAGGTTATGTGTGGTATCCTGTGGCACATATGCCGCACATATGTTGCAGCTGGGCCTGTAGTTCCACATCCATCAAAGTAGTTGGGGCAGTGTGTCGCTAAACATCAAAGGCAGGACTGAATCTCTCATCACGAGGCCACCATACTCGCCATACCTGACTGTTGTCGAATCCCAAACAGATTCGTTTCCAAAGACGACACAGTTCATATCAGTCCAGGCCTAGGCAATTCTTCAAAACAGACCATCCTCTATCAAGTCTATCAACTGGGCAAAATGTATTCAAGTGCATCGTAGAGTCATGTCTAACAGTCAATTATTTCTCAACAAGAGGTACTATACCCAAAAGTGGCCTCTGAGAGCTTTTTTATAGAGCAGCAGGAAGCTCTTTTACACCCTCTTGAGGCAAGACCCATAGTCTAATGTCGTCATTTACAGATCTGCCTAAGACAGAACTTATCTGACATTTCTATCTGGGTGCTTTTTTTGACAATGAGTATATATAAATAAAACATATGTTCTTCTCAAGTTCACCACCAATATATAATTGGACCAAGGGAACCAAATATTTGAATAAGAATACAGGTATGTGCTGTTTAATTCTATGAATTTTGTTCTGTGAAACAGGTTGTTGAGCAAAAAGGTCGTTACCAAAGTCTTTTTAGGGTACTGTAATGCAACATTTGCATTGATAGACAGTGTAAGATCAGCCAAGTGAAACAGAGACTCAACGAGTGAATGTGAACCAGTTATAGTTATAGGCTAGAGAAACTATACGGGTAGTGGGGGGAGAAACAAAAGAGTACTACTTATAATAGGACAGGCACATACACTTACGAATGCCTTATACAGTTTGTTACAAATAAACAGCGAAGAGTCTTCCAGAAAAACATGAGTAACTTGCACAAAAAAAGTCTCTAACTACATCAACTGAGTTAGAACAGTCTCTAATCCAAAGGTTAGGTAACAAGCATACACACACACACACACACACACACACTCACACACACACACACACACACACACACACACACACACACACACACACACACACACCCACACAAACTTCAGCCAGATCCCATGACAAAAACAAGAAATGAGGTCTATGCAAACAAGCCCAACAGTAGCAAAATGGTAAAACAAAAAATCCAAAACAGGCAACCCTGTACAATCCGAGACAGTGGCCATTTAATCAGTTAATAAAAATAATAATAATGTATTTTTGCCCTTTAACTATAGATATAGAACAAACCAAATTGCAGGAACATTGGCGAGAGAGACAGGATCAGGGAGCCCAATAAGCAACCACACTTTAGAAACAAACCCAAAAATCCTTCAAAAAATCCTAAAGTGACTTTACAGAAAAATAAGCCAAAAGTTACTTAAAATACGCAGACCTGGCAACTGGGACATGAAAGATGGACTTCCACTATTAAACCCCCATCTCTGCTCGTGGATCCGCATTGTTTATTGGCTGTTGAGGTGACCAGCAGTTTATGGCTGCAACATCCAGATTTAAAAGACAGATTTTTATTTATTATAATGTGTCTTATAATAAGACCTTGGTCACGAAAGTAAACAGACATTGATTGGATGGAAGTTAAACAATGCATACCTGCATTTAATAACAGGGCGGCACAATGGCACTGTGGTCACAACACCAGAGACCTGGGCTTAAGTTCTGGCCAGACAGCCACCTGTGTGGATTGTGCATGTTCTCCCCATGTTTACATGGGTTTCCTTGCATGTTTCAAAGACCAGGATGGGATTCCACCTTGTGCCCTGTGCTGTTGTTCAGCACAGCCCTGGTACACAGCCCCAAATCTGGTATGTGCAAACATTTTGGCACCTTTAAAGCTAATTCGCTCATGTTTTCTGTAAGGTGTCATCGGGTTCTTCTCATTTAGAACCTCAGCAACACAAGATATGACTGAAGATGTCCCCATAATATCATTTTGAACATTTGGCTATGAAACTAAGAATGAATAAATGACACTTATTTCTTTAAAACCTCAATTTCCTAACCTTTGTCATGACTTTCTCTTTAAAATAGAGATATTCTCCGAGTCACGTTGATTGCACCCCTGTCAGTGACGCTACATGACCCCATCATTAGCGCTCGGCGAAAATGAATATTGACTTTCAAATACACCAAGGGGGTTTTCTGTGTCCTTTGTGCCGCCTGTCACGGAGCGGCCTATCTAATGCCAGGCAGTGCCAATCACTGGTCGTACGGACTCCTCCCTGCTGCTGGGCTTGTGTGCTAATCTGTTCCTTAAACATCCGTGCTGGATTAGCATTAGAAAGGAACCGGGGCTGACGGGTTACGACACGGACGTTTCGCTCTGGCCTGCACCTGGTGCCAGTTTGGAAAAGAAATACTGCGACACTAACGCAGTCTGACGCAGGCCACATAGGTTCTGCAACATTAGCTCGGCGCCATATGGCGCACTGAGTCATACTGGTGTGTTTAATGAGCCAATCGTCCCTACAGATAAAGCTGATATTGGACAGAGAAGGTAAAGAAATAATGTTGACTCGGAGTGTGTCCTTTCTGCTCATGTTATGAGAATCACTCGTGCTCGAAGCCTGCTCGGCGTGGGCGTGTGTGTGTCTATGTCTCAGAGAGATGAGATGACTCATAGGATGAGGAACAGGTCGATAAATATTGTGGCTCGCATAGCCTAAGGGTTCGGCGCAGGTCAACTCGGAGTTTCTGGAAAAAGCTCTCAACAGACTGAGCCCATCACCGGTGTTTAGATGCTAGAAATATCAGACCGGACAGATGCCCAAATGAACAAAATACCTGATAACAGAACATACCGATTTATGGAAAAATGTCCCATGGTCAATATTTGGACTTTAGAGGGAATACATGTGCATTATTTCCCATGGTTTTTTTAGTACATTTACTTTGCTTCGACTTTATTTTATTGAAGACTGTATGAACCCAATATATTTCATGTTTTTTCTGGTCAACTTCTGTTCATTTGTTAATAAACATATAACCACATGAGAGATTACCTTGGCAAACCTTTATCAGGCACTACAATAAAGGTTTACATTCACAAATGCCATTTAAAACTTTACTGTGCAAAAAATAAGTCTTATGTTAACCATGTGCTGAAGTGGCGTCGAATTCTCTGGGCTCCGAGGCTTCTGGGATGAACCATCACGCATTGGAAACATGTATTGTGACCAAGCGAATCAGTATTCCAGATCTTTTCTGGAAGAACTGGATGGCGTGTGCTTCGGATCAAAGAGGAAAAGGACTGTTACTGTCCTTAAGCCACGGTCTGTCATGGTATGGGGTTGGGTCAGTGCCCTTGGCAAAGGTCATTTACACTTCTGTGATGCAGTATTAATGCAGAAAAGTACACTCACGTTTTAGAGCAACATAAGCTGCCTTCAAGACGACATCTTTTCCAGGATCGTCCATGCATGTTTCAACAAGACAATGCAAAACGAGCCAAATCAGAAAAAGTTAGGACTGAAATGTGTAAATCCCTTCCAGTCTTTCTTTGAGGAACATTGTTTTTAAACACTTTATTCATTTTCTTACACATAAACTGGAGATCCTCTGCCCAGCTTTGCTCCTCAAAGACTCAGCCTCATACTGGTTTTGTACCAAATCATGATTACAATCACCTGTTTGAAACTACATCTTTTTTTTTACCTCATTACTAGCTCTAAATTGCCCCTGTCTCAACTTTTTTGGAACATGTTGCAGGCCTGAAATGCAGAAATTGATGAATATTTACAAATGAAATGAAGTTGACCAGAAAACAAATGAAATATCTTGGGTTCATCCTGTCTGCAATGAAATAATACTCAAAGGCAATGTAATCATTTGCATTTTCCTTACCGCCCAACTTGTTCTTGTTCTAGCATGTTCAAAAATACACCTAATGGACTGGATAATAGGCTAGGGGACTACAATACCCCGTAATTCAGTGCAGGAAATTCACATAGCGAGAGTTTGAATAGCAGAGTTTCGGAAAGCGGAAAGCTAGTCCTTCGAACGACTACCAATAGCAAGGGCCCAAATGTACAGTTATTATTACATTAGTTCATGATTTTATGTCTTAAGAAAAAAAAAATTTGTCCCTGGCATTTAGGTTTAAAATTGCAAATAAAATGTTCTATATTAGCTTCGACGTATATTAAATTGCCAAGTGGAAACATTTCTCTTCTATTTCTATAGAACAACAATTCAAAATTGTGTACTTAATACACTTAATGTGTACAAGAGCATGACATGATTGCGCCCTCTGGTGTTCAAAAAATCAACTGCATCCAATAGCATAATAAACAGAACGCATGTGACATGGTCAATCCCCACAATACATTTTTGCCCAAGTCTTCTTGGGTCTGTGGCTGTGACATAACCATACCGGGGTGCCCCCATGTTACAGAAAATAAGATAATAAAACAATTTAATTTGTGGTAAAAGTTGCAAAAGTCAGTAAGCTGTATTAAAATGTGCATTGTTGGTTCCAAGTGGTAACGGTCATGAAAATCAACACGCCATTCCTTTGCACGGTTTTCAGTTGGCCTTGGATGGACGAGCTGGTTTATAAAAATAAAAAAGAAGACTGAATAAACTACCCCTCTGGCTATTTTTAATGTCACTTCCTTTAGCTTAGTGCAGATGTTTTGCCGAGGGCCTTTTAACCAGCATACTGGCATGTGCCATTTGTTCAGTGAATGTTTAAGCACTCCAATTCTATTCATCTTCTCTATTTACAATGAGAGCAGCAGAACATGAGGTCAGGCATGTGGATAAAGATGAATTACCTTAAACCATTTGAAAATCCTGTTGTTGTTTTTTTTTAAGCGGAGCGCAGGATCATAATGGAGAGGGAGGAAATTAATGAGATCATTGGCGGCCTGCCACGGAATTGGAGGTATTTTATTAATCAAGGCCTGCTTGTGTACAAATAGCTTTATTTCTCATCTCTGATGTTTTTGTGCTATGCAGGATCCAAAGATGCTTCGGCCTTCAGGAACCTTTAAAAGAAATGGCTTTGTAACAATTAATGGGGAAGTCGTACGGTGTAGATTAATCCATCGTGTCATTTTTAACTACCGCAAGAGTTTTGCTGATCTTCTGCAGAGACTTGTAAACCTCTATGGGGATAAACTTTAATATGAAACACAGTACCATTCAAAGGTTCAAGCACACCCACAGAAAGTCACATATTTCTTTTTTTGTAGAGCCATTTCTGCATAAAGGCTGGTGTTAAAACAACAAACATTTTTTTCCTTGCATAAATTTTAGTAGTCAGGATTGACAGTGAGAAATGTTTATTTTTACAAAGTTAACATAAGAGATGTGCGATATACATTTACAGTGGTGCTTGAAAGTTTGTGAACCCTTTAGAATTTTCTATATTTCTGCATAAATATGACCTAAAACATCAGCAGATTTTCACACAAGTCCTAAAAGTAGATAAAGAGAACCCAGTTAAACAAATGAGACAAAAATATTATATTTGGTCATTTATTTATTGAGAAAAATGATCCAATGTTACATATTAGTGAGTGGCAAAAGTATGTGAACCTTTGCTTTCAGTATCTGGTGTGACCCCCCTGTGTAGCAATAACTGCAGCTAAACATTTCCTGTAGCTGTTGATCAGTCCTGCACACCGGCTTGGAGGAATTTTAGCCCATTCCTCCGTACAGAACAGCTTCAGCTCTGGGATGTTGGTGGGTTTCCTCACATTAGCTGCTCACTTCAGGTCCTTCCACAACATTTCCATTGGATTAAGATCAGGACTTTGACTTGGCCATTCCAAAACATGAACTTTATTCTTCTTTAAAAACCATTTCTTTTTTGGTAGAACGGCTTGTGTGCTTAGGGTCGCTGTCCTTGCTGCATGAACCCACCTTCTCTTGAGATTCAGTTTCATGGACAGATGTGTCTGACATTTTTCCTTTAGAATTCTCTGATATCATTCAGAATTCATTGTTCCATTCAATGAATGGCAAGCCGTCCTGCCCAGATGCAGCAAAACAGGCCCAAAACCATGATACTACCACCAACCACCACCACCAGGTTTTGACAGAAAGGATCTTATGCTGGAATGCAGTGTTTTTTCCTTTCAACCAAACATAACGCTTTTTCTTTTAAAACCAAAAAGTTCTATTTTGGTCTCATCTGTCCAGAAAACATTCTTCCAATAGCCTTCTGGCTCGTCCACATGATCTTTAGCAAACTGCAGACGAGCAGCAATGTTCTTTTTGGAGAGCAGTGGCTTTCTCCTTGCAACCCTGCCATGCACACCATTGTTGTTCAGTGTTCTTCTGATGGTGGACTCATGAACATTAACATTAGCCAATGTGAGAGAGGCCTTGAGTTGCTTAGAAGTCCTTTGTGACCTCACCAACTATTACATGCCTTGCTCTTGGAGTGATCTTTGTTGGTCGACCACTCCTGGGGAGGGTAACAACGGACTTGAATGTCCTCCATTTGTACACAATCTGTCTGACTGTGGATTGGTGGAGTCCAAACTCTTTAGAGATGGTTTTGTAACAGTGGTCTGGCTTTGAAAAGGTGGATGTTGCTCAAAACACAGCAATCTGCAAACTACGTCAGAAATCGGTTGCCGTTAAAGACAGCTCGGCAACTAACTTATTTCACCATTTGACAAACATTGGGAATCAGATGTCCATGACAGGTCTAAACCAGCCAAGTTACCAGCACAAAAACACACTCAGCAAAAACATTACCTTATGACAAAAAAGGATGGCAAGACATCTTTGAAAAGACACAATGCCACAATGACACAATGCCAATTCAGGTGTTTCAGAGAGATGGGTTCAAGCAGTTTTTGAATACTTTAGACCTAAGATACACCGTCTAATTTTCGTCATTAATATAATCCCAGAACATGTAGAGATACCATCCCAGCTTTGTGGTTACAAATAGAATAACTGAATGTCATAATGTGTACAAGAGTGATGCCAAAGAAATTGCAAGTGCCAGAAGTACTAGTTATTATTCTCAAAACCTTATTTCTTAGTCATTTCACTTGAGATTTACATTGTGGAATGTTAGAGTGGATACCAAGTGACCTGTTTCGTAGAAGTTTAGTTGTTCGTATCGTACTAATCAATAATATGGCAAAAAGGTTGAACTACAAAGGGTGCTATGAAATCTGTTTTATTTTTTCCCATTTTGGTTTCTTACTGATTTTTATTTCACCATTCCAATTTTTGACATGTCATGGGACCAGAGCATAACAGCAGCTCAGGATCGCACACAGTGGAAGTGTATCATTGCCTTATGTACCAGCAATGGCACACGGAAGGACTAACTAACTAACTATTCCAATTTTTAGGTGTTTTTCTTTACAAAAACAACTATGTATTTGCATCTTTGTATTTAATTAAATTGATGCTATAACCTTTAACAACAAAAAATTATATAAATGAAAGTTGTAAAAATACACAAGGCAAGGTTCAGGGTACATATTTTATAACTATATATAAAAGTGCAATTTGTAAATTAAATAATTTCATTTAATCAAACCTAAGGTCCTTCTAGTAATGCCTTTAAATCATTAGGACACTGTTATATGTCACTGATCGGCCAGTCTGTGTTATCCTGTAGTAAACCTACATCTTTTATAATTGCTAAAACTTCTATATTTTTGTAAAATTAATATTTGGAAATCAAAATGATGGAAAACATGCAAAAAAGTAGCTTCTGCAACATAACAAAACTTTTAGGGTGCTTAAGACTTACATTTTCCCACAAGGCTTAAATGGACATTGGGGAGAAAAAACTCAATCCTTGTGTTAAACTACCTGATAAATGTATCAGTATATTCAGTGGCATTATTACTCTAGACTGATAATTCTAGATTTGTTTCTAGATTTTTTTGACAGCATAATTTGAAACTGAGCTCTTTAGCATGGACTATCAGAACAAACCGTATCTGCCGTCTCGTCTCCACGGGCTCTACTGATGGACCCTCAGCCTGTCAGTCTCCATTACAACGGGATCTTATCTGCTTTCTCTGTGGCTCGCAGTGATGGCAGCTGAAATACTGCAGGATGCAACTGGATGCCAGGAGGGAGACGTTGTTAGGTAAACACGAGGTCGGCTCACACTGATGGCACTAATGAGAGCTGATACTTCCATACCTGTGAGATTGGAAAAGCACATTAAGTCTATTGTGCAAACACACTCTATGACCACAATGCAGAGACACCACTAATGACCTGTGGAATTGGATATTTAAAGGTGACATATTATACCCATTTTCCACAGGTTATCACAGTTTCCTGGAGTGTTAATGAAATGAGGACTCAATGGATCCAGCACCAGAGCACCCTTCTCACCCTGTCCAAAAAGTTATTTTCAGAACGGCCGTTTTTGAGTGCCTGTTTCTTTTAATTAAAATGAGCCCCTGCTCATTTTACCCCCCTCAGTGATTCACTTGTTGACTCCCTGAACTAGGCTTCCCACAAAAAAATTGACTGGTTTGTCTTCACAGCTTATGGGTTGGTCGGCAGTCCAGATACCCACTGGAAAAGTGAGTTTGACATAATAAATCACCTTTAAGTGAAGTTCCCTGAGCAAAGGGGTGTAAAAAAATCAAACACGCAGGCATTTATCCCCATTGACTAAAACTGGTGCATCTGTTTTTTTCTGGATAAGACTCTGGCTGAAGCGTTCCCTGGATGGAACATCAATCCATTGCAGGGGTAAAGTGCAAAAAACACCAAATTTTTCAGTGTAAGACATTCACTACAAAGTGCAAGATTCCATCTGGAACAAACTGAAGCTTCTCTACCATATGCCACCCTCAACTGCAAATCAGAAAAAGTTGGAACGATATGGAAATGCAAAAGATTGGAAGGGATTGAAATATTTCTCATAATATCATTAAACAATTCAAGGAATCTGGAGGAATTTCGGTGCATAAAGGGCAAGGGTGCAAGCCTAAACCACAAACCATCATTCATCAATAGACGATAGAAACAGATGGGGAAGGGATTACTTCATCAAACCTTTATCAAGCACTACAATACAGAGTTACATTCACAAATGCCACTTAAAATGTTACTGTGCAAAAAAAGCCTCATGTTAACCATGTCCAAAAGTGGTGTTGACTTCTCTCCACTCAAAGGCATCTGGGCTGGACAGAAACAAGTGGAACAGTGGAAACAAGTATTGTGGTCAGATGAATCATTATTACAGATCTGTTTTAAGAGAAATGGACGCCGTGTGCTCCGGACCAAAGACTACCCAGACTGTTATCAGCAACAAGTCGAAAAGCCAAGTTCTGTCATGGTATGGGGCTGTGTCAGTGCCCTTGGCACTGCTGCATTAATGCTGAAAAGCACACCGAGAGTTTAGAGCAACATCAATTCCTTCAAGATGACATGAAACATGGTGTTGAAGCAGGAGGTGTTGGATCTCATCACTGCATTCCCATATCATAAGTACGTGCCTGCAGGTGGACTGGCTGCTTTGAACTGCCGTTATGATTGGGTAAGTGCATGTTCAGTGCCCTGAGATGAAAACCTGTCCAGTGTGTCTTCCCACCTTCTTCCCAGTGTTTCCAAATCTAGTGACCCTGATCTGGATGAAGCTCTTATTGAGACTGGATCCAATCCAAAGTGCACAGCGTATGCACATGCACAGCATAAATATCCACCTTTATTATTTTCCTGAGCATCTCTTAGAAGCGAGAGCAAAGAGTTTATGTACTGCACTTAAATGACACACACTGCCTCACTCCGGTTAAGATCGAACATCTTAAATGTGTGTTTTCGAGGTATGACAGGTTGGAATGGCTTTACATGTTTCATATCTTCATTCATAATGATGAAAGAGTGGTTGAGATGTATGGGTATTGATTAGTAGGTATACTCAGGCATCGATCGGTGAGTCCACTTAAAGATGTGTTTCTATTCACCGTAGAAAAGGTGAAGCATTAACAAGCCGTGCAGATCCCAGCTCCGTCTTTAAACATGGGAGACGTTGAATTAAGTGCAGGTTTGTTCGAGCAGCTATTCAACTCCAGCTTCAAAATGTTCCATTTAGGGACTTCACACACAGTATGCGGCTCCCATTTGCTACATGTTTACAGAAGATGTAAGAAGAGGACGAACATTGAGAACAGAGTCAAGGATGTAGTAGACAGGTAGAACAAACATGAGCATTATCAAGCTTGATGTTCATGGAAGTGGATACAACCGAAACCTCACTTTTGGTCATTTTAGCATCATTTGTTCATCAGTCAGTTTACCCTAGCCAGGGCACCAATCCATCCTAGAGCACATGCACATACAAACACACACACACACACACACACACACACACACACACACACACACACACACACTATTGGCCTAACGCAGGTCATGGGAATGCAAGAGGAAACCGGAAACCCTAAAGGGGGAGAACATGCCAACAGGCAATGAAGCTAAACCCTTGGGGCACCCAACTACTACATACTCAAAAGTAGCCGCAGAAGGATGCGTCCCCTGAAATGGGACATAGCTTTTGTACAGTGGAGCAAAAAAGTATTTAGTCAGCCACTGATTGTGCAAGTTCTCCTACTTAGAAAGATGAGAGAGGTCTGTCATTTTCATCATAGGTACACTTCAACTATGAGAGACAAAATGAGAAAAAAAATGCAGGAAATCACATTGTAGGATTTTTAAAGCATTTAATTCTAAATCATGGTGAAAAATAAGTATTTGGTCACCCACAAACAAGCAAGATTTCTGGGTCTCACAGACCTGTAACTTATTCTTTAAGAAGCTCCTCTGTCCTCCACTCGTTACCTGTATTAATGGAAACTGTTTGACCTCGTTATCTGTACAAAATACACCTGTCCACAGCCTCAGTCAGACTCCAAACCCAACCATGGCCAAGACCAAAGAGCTGTCAAAGAACACCAGGAAGAAAATTGTAGACCTGCACCAGGCTGAGAAGAGTGAATCTACAATAGGCAATAGTGGCCTAGCCAGTCTCCAGACCTCAACCCTATAGAAAATTTGTGGAGGGAGTTGAAAGTCCATGTTGCCCCAAAACATCACTGCTCTAGAGGAGATCTGCATGGAGGAATGGGCCAAAATACCACCTACAGTGTGTGCCAACCTGGTGAAGACTTACAGGAAACGTTTGACCTCTGTCATTGCCAACAAAAGTTATGTTACAAAGTATTGAGTTGAACCAAATTTATTGACCAAATACTTATTTTGTTATGGTCCAGGCATCCCAAGCTGGAGAGCGTCGCCAGCCGTGTCAACATGGCGGCCGCACTGCTATAAATAGCGCTTCCTAAATGCCGCCCGCCGGCGCACTATCGATCCTTATACGCGGTATCTTCCGCATTTAGAAGAGATCTTCAGTAGCGATTCACGTAAGGGCTTACTGGTACGACTGGTCCGAAAAGCAGATCAGCCAAGTAGAGCTCGGGAGACTCGAGGTAATTATGTCCAAAAATCAGGTGGACTAATAAAAATAATAATAATAATATTTGGAAGAACAGTATAGTGCGCCCAATATGGACCCAGCAGGTGCACCTCCCCCTCCACCCCCCCAACGGCGGGGACTGTGCTCCAGCACCACGGTGTCACCCTTGGTCGGCATGAGCAGCAACTAACGGCCCTGGTGCAACAGGTGCAGGAACTCAGTTGACGGCCAAGCTGTCGAGTACACCTCCGCCCCAGGGGCCGCCTACCCCTCCTCCTCCCGCTCCGGCCCCTAGGGAGTTGCTACGGGGGACACCCCTATCGCCGCCCCCGAGAGGTTCGCAGGGGAGGCGGAGTGCTGCAAGGGGTTTTTACTGCAATGCTCGCTGACGTTCGAGCTGCAGCCCTCCCGCTTTCCCACGCAACGCTCTTGGGTGGCTTATATTATCTCCCTGCTTTCGGGCCGTGCCCTGGCCTGGGCCACGGCCCAGTGGGAGTCGGGCTCTGAGGTCTGCAGCTCTGAATCCTCCTTTACCCAAGCCATCAAGGACACGTTTTTCCATCCTCATGGCGGGAGGGATGCCGCGGCTCGTCTCACTGAGCTCGTTCAGGGTTCACGCTCGGCGGCCGAGTACGCCATCGATTTTCAAACCCTGGCCGCTGAGAGCGGTTGGAACGACCCGGCCCTTATGGCCGTCTTCCAGAAGGGCCTCAGTGAGGGTCTCAAGGATGAGCTGGCCACACGCGACCCTCCTGCGACCCTTAATGATCTCTACGCCCTCGCTACTTCCCTGGACACCCGCAGAAGGCCCGGGAAAAGGCCGCCGCCCGCGGGTCTCTGTACCACGTTTGGCCCGCTCGGGCTCAAGTCATGTACCCTCCGGCCAGCAGAGACACAGAGGAACCCATGGACCTGGCCAGAGCTGGTTCCTCTCCTTCGGGTTCCAGGGCGGGGTCCCCACGCCGGTCAGGAAACGCAAGGGCCCGGGACCGGGCGGGGAGGCTGGTCCTAGAGGCGTCCTTGTCTCCCCAGTCCGGCCTCTTCCTACAGGCCAGTATTGGCCAGGGAGGGGGTCCCCTCAAGGTCGTTCGGGCCCTGATCGATTCTGGGGCCGCCGGCAACTTTATTGACGTTCGCCTTGCCCGACAGCTCCACGTACGGTTGGAGGTCCTCCAGCGGCCCCGGTCGTTTAGGACCCTGGACGGTCGGTCCATGGGCTGCGGTCCCGTTACGCACCAGACCTCTCCGCTCCAAGTGGTCATCAGGGACCATACCGAGCTGCTACCTCATTTAGTAACCCAAACACCCCATAACCAATTGGTCTTGGGACTCCCTTGGTTACAGCACCACAATCCCTCGATCGACTGGCAGTCTGGGTCTGTCTTTTTATGGTCCCCTAGGTGTCTGGAGGCCTGCCTTATTCCACCACCGACTCCTCCTGTGCAACAACCAGGACCTGACCTCTCCTCAGTCCCAGCCCAGTACAAGGACTTGGGCAGGGTGTTCAGCAAAGGGGAGGCCCAGCGTCTCCCTCCACACCGCGAGTATGACTGCGCCATTAACCTTCTGCCCGGTGCTTCCCCGCCTCGAGGGAGGCTCTTCTCCCTCAATTGCACCGAACAGGAGGCCATGCGGTCGTACATCGCTGAGGCGGGGTTCATTCGACCGTCCTCTTCACCCGCAGGGGCGGGCTTTCTTTTTTGTGGGGAGAAGGACGGGTCCCTTCATCCTTGCGTTGACTACCGGGGCCTCAACGCCATAAACGGTCAAAGACCGTTACCCCTTTGCCCTCTGATGAACACGGCATTTTTGTAAGGAAAGCCGTCTTCACTCGTCCCTCGGCCGAACGCGGACAAGGTTGTAGGCGCTCGTGAGGTCCAGTTTAGTGAAAATCCTGGCGCCCTGGAGCGCCTACAACCTTGTCCGCGTTCGGCCGAGGGACGAGTGGAAGACGGCTTTCCTTACACCCACGGGGCATTATGTGTACCTAGTAATGCCCTTCAGCCTCATGAATGCCCCCGCCATCTTCCAACGTCTCATTAATGACGTCTTGCGAGAGGCCCTTGACCGGTATGTCTACGTCTACCTCGACGACATCCTTATCTTCAGCAAGACTAAGGCGGAACACATCCGGCACGTCCGCCGTGTCCTCCAGCTTCTCCTTGCCAACCACCTATTTGTGAAATTGGAGAAGTCGGTGTTCCATGTCTCCTCCGTCTCCTTCTTGGGATTTGTAGTCTCCCATGGGAGTCTGAGCATGGACCCGGCCAAGACCCAGGTGGTACGGCAGGTCCGGCGGTTCCTGGGCTTTGCCAATTTCTTTCGTCGGTTCGTCAGGGACTTCGGGACCATCGCCGTCCCGTTCACCTCCCTCACCCGCAAGGAGGCCGGGCCGTTCCGCTGGTCGGAGGCGGCAGAACGGGCCTTCCTGGAGATCAAGAGGCTCCTGACCAATCCGCCCGTGCTTTGCTTCCCTAATCCCGAGGAGGCATTTGTCATCGAGGTAGACGCTTCCGAAGTGGGAGTTGGCGCCGTTCTCTCCCAACGATCCGCTCCAGCCCACAAACTCCGCCCCTGCGCTTATTTCTCCTGGCGTTTGACACCCGCCGAGCGCAACTACCTGGTCGGGGACCGGGAACTCCTAGCCATTAAGCTGGCGTTGGAGGAGTGGCGCGACTGGTTGGAGGGGGCCAAGCACCCGTTCCTGGTCTGGACGGACCACAAGAACCTGGCATATATACAGCAGGCCAAACACCTTAAAGCTCCGTCAGGTTCGTTGGCCGCTGTTCTTTGCCAGGTTCAACTTCACGGTCTCCTTCCGGCCAGGCTCTAGGAACGTCAAACCCTACGCCCTCTCCAGGCAGTGGGATCCCCCCGAGGCCCCCTCCGCACCTGATCCCATACTTCCCTCTGCTCGGTTCGTCGGAGCCCTGACCTGGGAGGTCAACCAGGCCATCGCCAGAGCTCTCCACCGGGAACCCGACCCAGGGAATGGCCCGCCAGGCCACAGGTTCGTCCCTGCTTCTGCTCGGAGGGAGGTCATGCGCTGGGGCCACAAGGCCCCCTTCACGGCGCACCCTGGAGGTGGTCGGATTTACGAGTTCCTCAGGCGGACCTTCTGGTGGCCAGGCATGGAGGCGGATGTCAAGGGCTTCGTTGCCGCCTGCGAGGTTTGTGCCCAGAACAAGACCCCCCCGGCAGCGACCCAGCGGCCTTCTTCAGTCACTTCCTGTCCCCTCTCGGCCCTGGTCCCACATCTCGCTTGATTTCATTACGGGCCTCCCCCCCCTCGGGGCTGCACCGTCATCCTTGTGGTCGTTGACCGATTCTCCAAGGCCTGCAAGTTTGTGGCATTGCCCAAACTGCCCACGGCACGGGAGACGGCTGACCTCATCCTCCTCCACGTCGCCCGGGTTCACGGCCTGCCTAGCGATGTGGTGCCGGACCGGGGCCCGCAATTCGCGAGTACATTCTGGACGGCCTTTTGCTGCCTTTTGGGGGCCACAGCCAGTCTGTCCTCGGGGTTTCACCCCGAGTCCAACGGCCAAACGGAACGCGTCAACCAAGACCTGGCCACCAAGCTTCAATGCCTCACTGCCAGGAACCCCTCCACCTGGTCTGAGCAGTTGCTGTGGGCAGAGTTTGCCCACAACACCCTACGGCACTCAGCTCTGGGCATGTTGCCCTTCGAGTGTCAGTTCGGGTTCCCTCCGCCTCTCTTCCCTGAACAGGAGTGGGAGGCCGGGGTACCCTCAGCCGCGTGCTTTGTCGGCCGCTGCAAAAGGGCCTGGGCCAACGCGCGAGCACTTCTCCGTCGGACGGTGGAGTCCATGCGGCGCACGGCGGACAGCAAACGCCGGCCAGCCCCTTTTTTCCATCTGGGTCAGCGGATGTGGTTGTCTACGCGACACCTTCCCCTCAGAGGGACCAAGGGCAAGATGGGGCCTAAGTTCGTGGGACCCTTCAAAGTGGTGCGAAGAATCAACCCGGTTACCTACCGGCTCGATCTTCCTCCGGCCATGAGAGTCCACCCCACCTTCCACGTGTCCCAACTCAGGCCCATCCTGTCTCAGACCCTTACTCCTCCCAGTCGGCCGCCTGCCCCTTGCATCGTCCAGGGAAGCCCGGCGTACACTGTATGCCGGCTCCTCGACTCCCGCCAGGGCAGCACTCAGTACTTGGTCGACTGGGAGGGTTACGGCCCGGAGAAACGCTCCTGGGTTCCCGACCGGCACATCCTGGACCGGTCTCTCATCCGGGACTTCCGGCGGGATAGGGCTGCCGGTCTGGGGACGTCTGGGGCTGCCCCTCGGGGGGTTGCTGTTACGGTCCAGGCATCCCAAGCCGGAGGGCGTCGCGGGCCGCGTCAACATGGCGGCCGCACTGCTATAAATATCGCCTCCTAAATGCCACCCGCTGGCGCACTATCGATCCTTATACGCGATATCTTCCACATTTAGAAGAGATCTTCAGTAGCGATTCTCGTAAGGGCTTACTGGTATGACTGGTCCGAAAAGCGGATCAGCCGAGTAGAGCTCGGGAGACTCGAGGTAATTATGCCAGGGAATTAGGTAGGAAAAGGGACAGACAATCGCTACTGACCTCTTTTCCTCCATAGTTCCGCTGCGCTCCTTCGCGGTCGCTCGTCGCCGCTGATCGGTTCTCCTTCTCGCTCCCTCCGGCGCCCTCCGGCTTGCTGCCGTCTCAGCGTTCATTCCTTCCCCCGAGGAAGTCCCTTTTCTTTCCGTTTTTTGTCCATTTGTTTGGCGCTTGCACCCAGTGCAGCGCGGCCAAAGCTTCAGCTAACGCTATGGCTATCCCTGGGTCTCCTTAGAGATCCCCCCACCGCGCATGCTTTATATTATTTCCCGTTCCTTCATTATAAGCCCTTTTGGGTGCTCGCTGCCTGTGTTTGAGACCGTTGTAAACGGCCCCTCTGTTTGCCCTTTCTTACTTGTTCCGCTGCCCCCCAACTTCTCTCACGGCCACTTGGTGTAGTGGCAACTCACTCGCCACCCAATGCCTTGAAGCCTAGGATCGAATTCCGGCCACAAACACTCGCACGAGTGTCTGGGTCTTCCTCGTTAGGCCCGCATCCGTTCCCCCGTCACGTGTGCTTCTTTTTTTATGTCTTGCAGTCATATTTTGCATTTCATTTTTCTTATTCATATTTCTCCTGCATTTGGGCCCTCCATCTTCACCGCTTCCCCTCGACCAGTACCCCATCCCCTGGTCGAAGCATAACAATTTTACATCATAATTTGCAATTAAATTATTTAAAAATCCTACAATGTGACTTCCTGGATTTTTTTTCTCATTTTGTCTCTCATAGTTGAAGTGTACCAACCTGCACAATCGGTGACTGACTAAATACTTTTTTGCGCCACTGTATAAGTGAACATAACACCATAAATGGCCTCCTCATTGGCATTCTCGCTCTGCCTATAAGTCAAATGTATTTATTTCTATAGCACTTTTAAAAATGGAGCACTCTCTCAAAGCAGTTATACAAATACTAAGCCCTAATTGGGCAAGCTTAGACTAACCTTGCTAGTTCCTCTGAAACTCAGGAAAAACTTCCTAAATGTTAGAAGGAAGAAACCTTGGAAGGACCAAAACTCAAAAAAAAAAAAAAAAAGGCTTTGGGCAGCCTAGGTGTTATACGTAACTTTCACATGAAGCTACCTAATTAATAAGTTTATAGTAATCATTTAAATAAACGGAAAGGAAATAAAAATATTAAAAGAGAGTATATCGTTAAAAAATATATAATAAATAAAATTAAATATAATAATATACAGACTATGCTTAAGAAAATATACTACTGTATTATGAATAGTGTAATAAAATAGAGAAGATAAAACTCTAGAATATAAGACAATATTATACATAATAAATAAAATACTACATATAATAGCGTAGAGGATATGAGCGAGTATCGGCATTGTATTGTCCACTAAACAAGTTCTCGTGTCCTCAATGTCAGTCTAATCCAAAGTCCAAATATTAGTACTTCCGAATGAGTAAATCACGTGCACCTACTTACACTTCCTTTAAGCAGCTTACAGAAAATAATCTGAGAATAAAGAGCCGTTACTCTTACAAAGCAAGAGAAGATGCCATTATGTCCAAGTCAAGTCGGATAGAACAACTTATAGTCTGGTCAGGTCTGCAAAACAAAACCTTCACAATACTGCCAATGAGCACTAGACAATTTGGTGGTACCGTGGTACTGGTCTAACATGATCTGCCTGCAAGAGTGCACCTCGACAGAGGCCACCGACTGAGGCCAATCCCAGTGAAATTACTGTCTGATTGAACAAGGTGGGGAATCCTTTAAACGTTTCACAGAAGTTGAATCTGGACATAGGGGTTTGTGGGAGAAACGTTTCCTCACTCATCTAAGTGACTTCTTCAGTCTCAGCTAGTTGGAAAACTTCCCCAATCTTCTATACAGCACCTTTGCACAACGACTGGTACCAGCACCATTACATAACAATGGGACCGGTGATCAGTTTAATATGCAGATAGCCATTAACTACAATGGCCACGTGTGCCATTCAGGATTGGGGAAGGGCTGCGATGGCGGCATTGTAAGATGGTGAGAGATGTACTCTGAGGCCCCCTCCTCAGTTCAGAAATGGACATTCCCTTTTTACAAAAATGGCTTCTTTTACTCTGCGTTCAAACAATCGTTCCTCCCTATCAAGGATCTTCATGTCTTCATCCTTGAAAGAGTAGCCACTGGCCTGTAGGTGGGTGTGGCCACTGAACCGAGGATTGGGCCTCAGAGCACATCTCTCAACCATCTCACCATCATGGATTACTGAGCATGTATCAAGACCATTAAACGATTTTTACATCAAACATGTATCCGGTTACATTTCTGTCCAACCATGAGAGTACATTTATATTCAGCCATTTGTTCAAACAGCCAAAATGTTCAAACAGTTGAAGATGTCATGCTGCAAGTAAAGTATAGAGGATAGAATGCAAAGGCATTATCCTAGGTATTTGTTGGAAGAGATTTAGGAAGAGAGACATTAGGCCATTCTGCCTGGTGTGACAAGCTCTGGGAGCTCCAGAAAGAGATGCCAGCAAGGCAGTTATATCTGTTTTGATGCCTGGGAGGTGGATGAGAAAATGAAAAGTAGAGTTGAGCATCATCTGCATTGCAGTGACATGAGGAATCGTGTAATCTAATCATTGGGAAGAACAGGAGGGGACCAAGATATAATCCCTGTGGAAGTCCTGTAGTAATACAGGTAAGCAAATATCTAGGCCCAAAGCCATAATTGAGCAAGACTAGAGTGACAGTGGCAAAGAAAAACTCCTCCCTAAATTTCATAAGGAAAATCCCTGGGCAGAGCAAGACTCAAAAACGGACCCATCATCCTTGGGCAGCCTAGGAATAAGTGTTCATCCTCAGTAAGTAGCTTGAATCTTAAGAAAGTCTAGTGATGAGCATGGGTTTGCTTCACGATAGCTGGATTACAGAAGGATAACTGAATGTTGGCCAGCAATTGTTGAAAAGTGTCATGAAATGCACAGCTGTAAGAGATGGTGTAGAACTGGTAGGAGGAAGGCAAAAGAGGTAAGCAATGCTTGATACTCTGGTACTCATGCTGGCGAGTTAATTTTTCTACCATTTTCTCTCATCACTGTGAAGGGGTAATAGAAGAGATTGCAGAATGTCAGTTATCCAGGAACTGCTTTCAATGGCATAAAAATTAGAGGACAGAGAGAATGAGACTCGGAGATGGCTGAGCAGCAGCAGCACTGTCAGCAGAAGGTAGAGTCTGAAGAAGGCAAAGATGAGAGGACAGCCGAGGAGAACAAAGATTTCTGATCGTCACTGTAGTAGAGGAGTGGAAGTGGCATTAAGAAGCAGTGCAGGAGAAAAGAACACAAACAGTGATCAGAAACACGAAGAGGAGGTACTGTGGATGTGTTAGAGCTCTAGGAGAATGCAACATCATGACGTTCTACCACAAGTTACAGAAATTTGAGTTAACTCCTTGGTTCATAATACATAGAACTTATGATGGATTTGTCGGAACATATCCCCAACATAAATCAGGGAGCTCCTGTACAATACAATTCCATTAATGCATACAATGCCTTGTACAGTGTGGATTTTCTGGGGGTCTGGAATAGATTCATTCAATTTACATTATTCCTTATGGGAAATATAGTGGTGTGGAGAAGTGTTTGCCCCCTTCCTGATTTCCTATTTTTTTGCATGTTTGCCACACTTAAGTGTTTTGGAGCATCAAACCAACTTAAATACTACTCAAAGACAACACATATAAACACAAAATGCAGTTTTTAAATGAAGGTGTTTATTATTACAGGAGAAAAAAAATCCAAACCTACATGGCCATGTGTGAAAAAGTGATTGCCCCCTAAACCTAATAACCGGTTTGGCCACCCTTAGCAGCAACAACTGCAACCAAGCGTTTGTGGTAACTTGCAGTGAGTCTTTTACAGCGTTGTGGAGAAATTTTGGCCACTCATCTTTGCAGAATTGTTGTCATTCAGCCACATTGGAGGGTTTTCCAGCATGAACGACCTTTTTAAGGTCATGCCACAGCATCTCCATAGGATTCAGGTCAGGACTTTGGCTAGGCCACTCCAAAGTCTTCATTTTGTTTTTCCTCAGCCATTCAGAGGTGGACTTGCTGGTGTGTTTTGGATCATTGTCCTGCTGCAGAAACCCAAAGTTCATTTCAGCTTGAGGTCACGAACAGATGGCCGGACATCTCCTTCAGGATTTTTTGGTAGACAGCAGAATTTATAGCTCCATTTATCACAGCAAGTCTTCCAGGTCCTGAAGCAGCAAAACAGCCCCAGATCATCACACTACCACCACCATAATATTACTGTTGGTATAATGTTCTTTTTCTGAAAATGCTGTGTTACTTTTACACCAGATGTAATGGGACACACAGCTTCCAAAGAGTTCAACTTTTGTTTCGTCAGTCCACAGAATGTTTTTCCCAAAAGCCTTGAGGATCATCAAGATGTGTTCTGGAAAAACTGAGACGAGCTTTAATGTTCTTTTTGCTCAGCAGTGGTTGGAACTCTGGAACTTGGAACTTGCCATGCAGGCCATTTTTGCCCAGTCTCTTTCTTATGGTGGAGGCATGACTTAACTGATCTTAACTGAGCCAAGTTGAGGCCTGCAGTTCTTTGGACGTTGTTGTGGGGTCTTTTGGTGAGCTCTTGGATGAGTCGTCGCTGTGCTCTTGGAGTAAATTTTTTTGGTCGGCCGGCCACTCCTGAGAAGGTTTCACCACTGTTCCATGTCTTTGCCATTTGTGGTTCGCTGGAGTCCCAAAGCTTTAGAAATGGCTTTATAACCCTTTCCAGACTGATAGATCTCAATTACTTTCTTTCTCAATTGTTCCTGAATTTATTTGGCTCTCGGCATGATGTGTAGCTTTTAAGGGATCGTTTGGTGTACTTCACTTTATCAGGCAGGTCCCTATTTAAGTGATGTCCTGACTGAGAACAGGTGTGGCAATAATCAGGCCTGGGTGTGGCTAGAGACAGTGAGCTCAGGTGTGATAAACTATAGTTAAGTTATGTTTTAACCTGAGGGGCCAATCACTTTTTCACACAGGGCCATGTAGGTTTGGATTTTTTTCTCCCTTAATAATAAACGCCTTCACTTAAAAACTGCATATTGTGTTTACTTGTGTTGTCTTTGACTAATACTTAAATTGGTTTGATGTTCCAAAACACTTAAGTGTGACAAACACTTTTTCACACCACTGTGTGTGTGTGTGTGTGTGTGTGTGTGTGTGTGTGTGTGTATATGTCATTGGATTTAATTCAGTTTTGCTAAACACTGATTGAATCTGAGTATAAAAATCGTTTCTCTAGTATTTGCGCTGCAACCCAAAGTCATTATATCATGTGTACGTTAAGTCTTAAGCAATTATCGGCCGCGTTCTGGATTTCATTAGCATAGCATTAAGCTTCATAGTGACTAAATGTATGAGGGTGAACATCTGCCCAGAAAACGAAAGACAAAATTAACCGACAACAGTCAAGGTTATCATACAGTGATCAAATTACTTTGAGCTGCCATATGGTCCTTTAGTTCTTCACAATGACATGTCATCCACGTCCTTTCCTCCTTTAACTACACCGATTATCCTTAAACCTTAATCCTTTAATACAAGTTCCTTTACTTTTTCTTACTTCATAAGTATTAACTGGCTCACCGACTACTGAAAACAAAACAAGTTTTACTTTAAGTCATGTTTTACATCTTTTATTTTACATAGGTAGAAATATGAGATTGTCTGTAATTTACCTACCAGACAAACATGTAAAATTATTCTGTAGTAGCTGTGATTTTATTAGCACATGCACAACATTCAGCTAACCAATCTAATTTCTGTATACCTAAAATATTAGTGCTTTTAGAGATTTTTGATATTAGTGATACTAGAGATGTTAGTATCAGCATCTCATATTGGTGATATACTTTACTAGAAGCATTAATGTAAAAAAGCCAGATTTTACATATGTGACTTAATAACAACAATAGAACTTCTGTAGAAAGCACTAGCAGAGGCCAACATCAGCCAGATAGCAAACCACACTATGTTGAAGCTAGCTACTGTATAATTCCAGTGCCTTTGTTCTGATTCTGGTCATTATTCTTATTGGTTAAATTAAATATATTACAGAGTCACCATTCTGTTTGTTACTTACACTGATAATGAGCAGTATAGCTTAGATCTGCTACTGGACACTTCAACAAGAGCTTTGATATTCAGAGCTAGGCAGCTCATTCAGTGGAGGAGTTACGACCCACAAATAGTGTTTTTTGGAGTTGTTTCTCTGAGATACTTGAAAACTCTGCCCTAAAAAGTTATCTTTAGCTTGATCTTGCTGTGATTCCTGAAGAATGTGGCATTTACTCTCAGTAATGATAATAATTACACAGCCATTTGAACAGGCGCTTCACATCTCATCAGGAGAAAAAGAACTCTCTCTATTTTTTTTTTTTTTTTATCATTTATTTTCCATCCACACAATCCAGCCAGCCTTTATGGGCTCGCAGGTGAGTTTTCCTCCATTACCCGGCAGAAATAAACGTTTTGATATGTAAATGACTGATTTAATTCGAGGTACGGCCTCATAAAGGCACTCAAGTGTGTGAATGGAGTCTCCAAAACTCATCCTCAAGACCTTGAGAAGTAGGTTGAACACTGCAAACAATTGAAGAATGGCTATGTTAGTTGGTGATTAAATAAGTTAAAAGTATGTCAGGTTTATGCTGGTTTAAACTTTACATCTCTTGATGCATTTATTGTTGGTATAATAACAGCAATAATAATAATAATAATAATAATAATTGTAATAATAATAATAATAATAATAATAACAATAATAACAGCAATAATAATAATAATAATAATAATTGTAATAATAATAATAATAATAATAATAATAATAATAATAACAATAATAATAATAACAATAATAATATTATTATTATTGTTATTATTATTATTATTATTACTATTATTATTATTGTAACAAGGATTTTTTACATATTTCTTTTATGCACATTATATTATTAATGTAATTAACATATATTATTGTAATAAGAATTTGTAATATATTCATTTGATGTAATAATAATAATAATAATAATAATAATGTAATCATTTTATTATTATTATTATTATTATTATTATTATTATTGTAACAAGGATTTTTAACATATTTATTTTATGCACATTATATTATATTACCTAATATATAATCTAATTAATAGATATTATTGTAATAAGAATTTGTAATATATTTGATGTAGTAATAATAATAATAATAATAATAATAATAATAATAATTATTATTATTATTATTATTATTATTATTATTATTATGTAATTTATTATTACATTATTATTATTACTACATTATTATTATTAGTAGTAGTAGTAGTAGTAGTAGTAGCATTACAGTTTCTCTTATTATTGTTTTTGCTGTTTTTATTGTTTTGTTGTGATAATTATAATTAATATTATGATTGTATTATGATTGCATTATTATTATTATTATTATTATTATTATCATCAGTATTACTAATGTAAAGTATAACTGTTATTATGATTATTGCTGTTGTTGCCGCTGTTGTAATTGTTGTAATCATTACAATTATAATTAAGATACTAGTACTATTATCATTATTACTATTATTATTGTAAACATTAGTAGTACATTATTATTATTATTATTATTATTATTATTATTATTATTATTATTATTATTACTATTATTATTGTTGTTGTTGTCATTGTTGTTACTGTTGTTTTGTTGTGATCCTTATCATTATATTTATAATTATTGTAATCTGAGATTTGCTACATTATGATTCTAGTATTATTACTATTACTATTATAATTACATATTATAATAATAATTGTAATCCATTTATTTGATGCATATTATTATTATTATTATTATTATTATTATTACTGTAATAAGGATTTCTAATATATTTATTTGATGAACATATTATTATTATTATTATTATTATTATTATTATTATTATTACTACTATTATTATTATTACTGTAATAAGTATTTCAAATATATTTATTTGATGTATATATTATTATTATTATTATTATTATTATTATTAATAATAATTACAAAATTTTAGATACGTGGCATGTGGGAAGAATCAGCACTGTTGTCGCAAATGAAACACAACGTAATGGCATGTATTCCTAAGCTGGAGCATCATGTATCATACAACACACAGTCAGAACAGGGAATGAAATGTAATTACAAAGGAACTTCAGACTGAGATTGATCTAGAGCGTACAGCTCATTGTTCACTGTAATGCACTGCCTCTTGTTTACCAGTGCGAACACACCTGCTTCATCTCATCGTAAAATTAAAACACCTCTCATATATCAGAGCCTTCAAATAGGGTTACAGGAGCATTAAACTCATTTCTCAATCTCCAAGCTAGCATGCATTTAGCTCACCGCCAGTCATCAGCAGCTGCCATCATCGACCGTCATACATCAGCACGTTTAGAGAGACTAAAATTAAAAGCTAATAAGAATAATGCTCCCGAGTCAATAACAGGAACTGCTTTTATTAGAGCTTCCATCAAACTCACCATGTTCAGCCTAATCAATCACATATTACACTGAACAAACCATGAAATACCACAGCGACCACCTAGTAACGCCCTAGAAACCACTCGGAAAACCATGGCAACAACCTTGCAACGTCCAGCAACCACTCTGAATACCTTCCTTTAAATTAATGTAAATAAAACAAAGGAATATTCACTGCAGACCAACCCCAAACCCTGCCAACTGTGAAGCATGTTGGAGACGTGTCATAGTTTGAGCTGCTTGTATAGTCATGGTCATACAGGGTACAATAAATTCAAAAGGTTTCACGTCTGCATCTTTAACCTGATCTTAACACATCTGTACCACCCACTCAGCTCACATAATACATTTCTGCACGACTAATTCAGATCAGAAACTGGCATCCTGTCCTCCAAATGCTGGATGGACTAACCAGAATAAAGACAGTAAGCACTGGCAAGCGCTCAGTGAAGTGGATTAGCGCCCGCACTCAGTGGAGTCTGCAGGATGGAACCAAATCCTCTTCAACCATCTTTGACCCCCTTCATCCTCCTGTAGCTTCATCTCACAGTGCCAGTGCCAACACAACATCCGAGTATGAGGAACAAAGAGGCAGCACTCGCAGCATTTTACAGGCTGGAACCGAGAATATTAAAGGAACATTGCAGTCAGATAGGCCGGTGATGAATAAAAGCTAATGGGGTCATTATGGAAATCACGCTAGTGTGCCTTCCTAGCTTTGATACTGTATTAGCTGCATTCCATTTAGGTGAAATTACTCCTTGAAATTACAGCTTGTGCTATATAGTGAACACTCAGAATTGGCTGAGAACATCCAGCACAAGGGAATTTAACTATTTGATATCAACATTTCTGACCTGCAGGTTTAGCAAAACCTAGCAGGTTTTGTTTATTAAAATAAAAATGAGGGAAGTTGTGAAGGTGTGTATCCCACAAAGCCTCTGATTGTTGGATAGATGCTTGAGAAGTCTAATTAAAAGCACACTTTAAGCAAATACAGAGTTCAGTAGGTTACATGTACAATTATATATAATGATTATATATAATTGTATATTATATTATATATATTATATATATATATATATATCACCATCAGATTTTCACACAAGTCCTAAAGGTAGATAAAGAGAGCCCAGTTAAACAAATTAGACAAAAATATAATACTTGGTCATTTATTTATTGAGGTGTGAAAGTGATCCAATGTGAACCTCTAGGATTAGCAGATAATTTGAAGGTGAAATTAGAGTCAGGTGTTTTCAATCAATGGGACGACAATCAGGTGTGAGTGGGCACCCTGTTTTATTTAAAGAACAGGGAGCTATCAAAGTCTGCTCTCACAAACACATGTTTGTGGAAGTGTATCATGGCACGAACAAAAGAGATTTCTGAGGACCTCAGAAAAAGAGTTGCTGATGCTCATCAAGCTGGAAAAGGTTTACAAAACCATCTCTAAAGAGTTTGGACTCCACCAATCCACAGTCAGACAGATTGGTGTACAAATGGAGGAAATACAAGACCATTGTTACCCTCCCCAGCAGTGGTCGACCAACAAAGATCACTCCAAGAGCAAAGCGTGTAATAGTTGGCGAGGTCACAAAGGACCCCAGGGTAACTTCTAATTAACTGAAGGCCTCTCTCACATTGGCTAATGTTAATGTTCATAAGTCCACCATCAGAAGAACACTGAACAACAATGTGTGTCATGGCAGGGCCTGCAAGGAGAAAGCCACTGCTCTCCAAAAAGAACATTGCTGCTCGTCTTGCAGTTTTGCTAAAAGATCACGTGGACGAGCCAGAAGCTATTGGAAGAATGTTTTGTGGACGAATGAGACCAAAATACTTTTTGGTTTAAAATAAAAGCTTTATGTTTTGGAGAAAGGAAAACACTGCATTCCAGCATAAGAACCTTATCCCATCTGTGAAACATGGTGGTGGTAGTATCATTGTTTGGGCCTGTTTTGCTGCATCTGGGCAAAACGGCTTGCCATCATTGATGGAACAATGAATTCTGAATGATATCAGAGAATTCTAAAGAAAAATATCAGGACATCTGTCCATGAACTGAATCTCAAGGAGAAGGTGGGTCATGCAGCAAGACAACGACCCTAAGCACACAAGCCGTTCTACCAAAGAATGGTTAAAGAAGAATAAAGTTCATGTTTTGGAATAGCCAAGTCAAAGTCCTGACCTTAATCCAATGAAAAATTGTGGAAGGACCTGAAGCGAACAGCTAATGTGAGGAAACCCACCCACTACTTTTAGGACTTGTGTGATGATGGAAAGGTAATGAAAAATAAGAATAATAATGCAATATATAATAACAGTGATAACAGCAATAAAAATAATAAAGAGTGTTTGAGTGCGTGTGCCCCTGCTATGGATTGGCGAATAACAATACTAATGGAAAGATAATTAAAAATGGCAATAATAATAACAAAATATATCATATAATAATAGTGGCAACAGCAATAGAAATAATATTTTGTATTACTGTTATTATTATTATTTATTATTATTATTATTATTATTATTATTATTAATAATAATAATTTTTTTTATTTTATTATTAATTTTTTATATTATCATGTATTTTAATTGTATTATATTATATTATATATTAAATTATACTATATTATATTTAATGATAATAATAGTATAACAGTAACAATAGTACACAATATAATAGTATAAATTATTCTTGTTACCATTTTTATTTCTGTTATTGCTATTATTATATTTTTAATTATTATTATTTAATTATAATATTATTAACCCATGTGAATAATAATAATAATAATAATAATAATTATTAGGTATTTTTTTATTATAATTTTTAATTATAATTTTTAATTATTGTTATTATAGACCTTACCCTAGTAGTTTCCACATTACATTTCCATTGCATTCATGTAGCCTTGCAGTTAAAAGATAACAACTGAAAGCAGTAAAACACAAAGACAGGAACAGTGTTAGTCGAACAGAAAAGACGTTTTATGATGCCACAGTGCAGCTTTAACTTCTTGTTCTTCCTCTGATTACTTTCTCCTTTGATGGACTTGGACTTTAAAGCCAATTTGCTTTCAGTAATGAGAACCTCCATTAAGGGCTGCATCCTAATTGATAGAAAGTGGGGAAGGATGAGAATAAAGGTGTATTCGAAGGAACAGGAGCTGGGGTATGGGGAACAGAGAAGGGGTGTGTGTTGGTCACACTCGCATTTGCACATTAATTACCAGGCAGGTGCTGGCAGTCCGTTTTAATGGGCTGAGCAAAAGGTCAAGAGGGTTGAGCTGTCATTTTTTTCTCTGTGCAGAGCGCTTTTGGTATTTCACACTTTCACGTTCCCATTTCAGTATATCAGCATCTTATTAAGAGGTTAATGAACCTGCGGCGAGCACAAGTTTGTGATCATGGCTGCATTGTGGGAAAGTAAAGTTGACCAATTAAATTTAATAGACTGAACTCTGTGCAAACTGCACAATACAAAACCCAGCCCTGAAAGATTCAGTCTAGGAACAATTTTTTTCATCAAATATTGAAATCAAGGCTCTTTCCGCCATTCTAATCACAAATCTTATTACAGTCAATTGTGCAATTAAAGTGATTACTTGTAGGCTTGGCTAACCTCTCCAACAGACCTTACATTAGTTATCTTCCTATAATTTTGTTGTCTTAGCAAATATGATTTATTCCGGTACTAGTTCCAGTCCTCATGCTAAGATGTTCCATATCAGAGGACAGTAACTCCATCCTCTGGCTGACTGAGCTACAGTGACTCTGTTTATTGGACTGAATAATGCTGATACTAACTCATATTCTCTAAGTTATTACAGTATATTTATACATTTATTTATTATATACTGTATATATTCACTGTTATATATATATATATATATTCTCGATTTTATTAAGTTCTTCACAATACTGTATTGTCTTTAATTTATCGTAGTCTATATATTATTATATCTTACTTAATATAGTACATTTTCCTTAAATATGTTCTCTCTCTTACATTGCCTTACCTGCGCCTAGCATCCCTAACATGGTCCCTAAACAAATAAAACTTCTGAAAAACATAAGGAGTATCCTTATATTTCTCTTATGTAACACTTTTTAGTGATTCTGTCTTTAGGTAAACCACGTTGGGGCCAATAAGCAGAAAATGTGACATTTAAATCTGTACTAAATATAATATAATTTCGACGGAGTGGATATAGTAGAGCAGCTCGTTCGCTCCTAGCCAGCTAGTTTAATTACCGTTAGAAATGTTCATGAACGAGCGTTAAACTGACCTCGTGTTTTTTACCTCAACATGTTTTTTCATGTCGTTTAACCCACCATGGGCAACAGAGAATCACTAACAGTGCAGCGAGCAACACTGTCATTATCTCTTTACCCCTGTCAAGCAGAAATACACTTTAGTGTACTCTGAGGTAAAATGTTTTTATGTTTACGTTAAACTTTTGAACGCCGTAGCGCCGCGCGCCACCCAACTGAACTCCAACAACGAAAGCGACTTGAGGCGATCCGTGAAGCCCCGCCCACAGAGAAACCTTATCCACTGTGTGTGTGTGTGTGTGTGTGTGTGTGTGTGTGTGTCTTGCTATATTTATGTGGACATTAAGATGTTAAAAAAAAAAATTTGACTTGTGAGGACCGTTTTGCATTTTTGTTGTTGTTGTTTTTTACAAAAATTATATTTATTTGAAAACCTAAAGAGCCAACAAACTTGCTTTAGGTTACTGAAATTGAGGTCAAGGCTAGAGTAGGTTTAGGTGTAGCATTAATTCACTACAGTAATCTTTCATTCAGTTTGTGGCAGCGTGCCTCCAAAAGTGGTGGGGCAAATTGTATCTGGAATCTGGAATCGCATACCTGTGGCATGAGTAGTTTGACACCGTGGTAGCCTAGGTTTGACTGTGGTAGCCTAGCGGTTAAGCTACTGGACTCTGGACCAGAAGGTCTAGGGTTCAAATCCCACTTCTGTACAAGCTGCCACTGTTGGGTCCTTGAGCAAGGCCCTTAACCCACATAATAATTGCTTGGATTGCAAGACTGTACCATTGTAAGTCGCTCTGGATAAGGGCATTGCTAAATGCTAAATGTAAAATGTAAAATGACACACTAAATTATTTTGCCACATTAAAAAGTGAATTCAATTTGAAATTTAATATATAATAATTATCATCTATATACCAAAAACAAGAAAAAAAGTCCAAAGACACTCATGGGTTTTGGATAGAAAATAAAATGGCCATGTAAGGATTGTGGACATGGCGACCCCTTGTTCCAATCACCACCACTGTGAAGTGATCTACAAGAAACCATTTCACACCAAACCACTCAGAATCTGTTTACTCAGTGAAGTAGTAGAATTTCCCATTTACATGTTTATAAGCTATCGGTCCCATTCAGATTTCAACCAGTAAACTGTCTCTGTATTATTGTATTATCCTTTTCTTTCCCAAAATGGGAAAGTTTCTACAGTTTAATGTTTAAATTTAAGTTCTAAAGGTTTAACTTCGTTTTTCTTTCAGAGCTTGCCAGATTTCAGAGGGGTTTATTTATTTAATTATGTTCAATTGTGCCTCAGGAATACCATATAGAAACCTGTATACCTCCAATCGTAGCTCATCTGGTATCCAGGCTAGAGATGGCCTAACACGGTAACTAGAGCCTCCTTTAAATAGTTCCACAAAAAACTTATCCTTGCTCTCTAATATTGTAATCAACTTACAAAGATCATCATTACATATGTGCTTCTTGGTGATTTTTTATCAATGAGTGTAATATGAAAATAATGGGGCAATACTGTATCTGCAGTACCAGCGGAATATCTGACTTATTAAACCTTACTTTTACTTCTACATGTAACCTATCTTTCTAACTAGCATAATAACATGTGTCAACAAACCTTTTTGCGAACACTGTCAGCAATGTTTGCTTCTCATTATGCTGCCCTCTCAGGTAGCTGAAGAGTATCTGTGAAAAATATCAAATCCAGGTTTTAAAATAGTCCAGGCCAGACATTTGGGCAAATCATTACCATTAGTTAGCGCTTCATGTTTAAAACATTCGCTAGAATTGGCTCCAGCACCCTCTGCAACCCTGATTAAGATAAACAGCTAATAAAATCAAGCTCAGTTTCAAAATACTGATTTCTGGGATATTGGCTATAAATTGAGTGTCTACTACTGAAATGCAGGAGATTCCCAGAACTTCTAAGAGAGGTGGGATGTCTGTTATTAGGTAACATAGAGTAATTCTTCCGAATATTATCTAGGCCGCCCAAGGAGGTTGGGTCCGTTATTGAGTCTTGGTTCTCTCAAGGTTTCTTCCTTATAACATTTAGAGGGATTTTCCTTGCCCTGTAATTGCTCAGTTAGGGCTTTGGACCTAGATAGTTGTAAATCTGCTTTGAGACGATGCTCCGTTGTAAAAACTGCTATACAAAATTGACTCTTTCTTTGAGTTCACAAAAAACTTAAATTAAAATCACCAACGTTGCAGTCAATAACGTTTACTGAATCAAGAATAGCAACTGATAATGTATGATTAAAATCCAACCTCGTCAAGACCAACTCTAATAAATTAATTTCATTAATTTAAGATCAAAATTACTATTACATATTTAATTAAACTTTATGTAGTCACCATAGCTGCTATTACCACAAAGAGGACGCATACAATTTTGGGACACTCTTTGTACACTGATAAGCCAAAACATGGTGGATAGATAAAGTTATGCAAAATGTTAATCTCGAGGTCTGGGATATACAGTACTGTGCAAAAGTCTTAGGCCACCTTTAGATTAGTTATATCATTGTTTTAGCAATACAACCAAAAAATTGTTTGGAATTATCACGAGTCACGCTGACCCGCCCTTGTGACGCTAGAGGGCAGCGTCAACCCACGTTTTGGCCGAGGCAAGCTCAGTGTTATCACGCATGCTTCAGCGCTCGTTTGGTGCCGTGTGCGTGATTGGCTACGCTTGTTTGCCGGGTTATTTAAGTGCACATTTGAGCCCAGACAGGTGTCGTATCCTCACCCTGTACAGCCTTTACACGGCTTTTCCATGCTCATGGTTTATTTGTGTTGACGCTTCACGTGTTAGGGAGACTGGTAGACCAGGTAGAACTCGTGTTTAGGAGGTAGGTTGTGTATAGTCCAGAAGGCTCAAGGTTAGATAGGGCTTAGCAGCTAGGCTAGGGTCAGCAGCCCCGCGGTTTTGGCTTCCTCGCGCTTCCTCTACTCCAGCCTACATTCATGCAGACACATTTGGGCTCATTAGCACCCTCTTCATGATAACAGAAGCAGCGCCTTCTCGTTTCGATCGCGTCCAGAACGGCTCTTTTTTGTGCCCTTAAAGGATCCCTTTTCATGTCTGCTTTCTGTGGTTGAGTGGCATATAGCAGTAAATGTGTGAGCCCTCATGTTGTAGCCCAGGGTTTGATCCCCAGCCACATTTCTTTTGTTTTTGTTATTCAGTTCCTTTTCGTGTATTTATATTTTGGTTCACCTTTCCATCCAGAGCTAACTGCATTTGGGTCCTAAAACCCCTTTTAATTTTGTTTTCAAGGGTTCGCCGGCTCTTTATCATGGCAAATACAACCACTTACAGGAACCAGTGTTAGCTCCTGGACCTCCAGTTTGGAGGTACAAGCTGGGGCTGCTGGTACCATCCATTTATCCGGGACCAGACTTAGACCCCACTACAGCTCCTAACCCTCTCTGGTTGGAGGGTCTCCTCCTCGGTGGGCATCGGTGACCCATGCCACCCTGTGTTTTCAGTGTCACTCAGGGAATCTGTTGCCTTCTACAGTCCAGAGAAGCTTGATCAGGAATGGTCTTTTTGGAGGGGTAGCAGTCAAGCAACCACTTTTTTGGAAGAGGAACAGGGTGAAAAGGCTAAGATATGCTAAGGCTCAAAAAAGTAATATGGAGTGACAAATCCAATTTTTGATTCCAATCGGCAATAACATGTTATATATGATCATTATGCCATTGGTAAAACAAATTTAAACAAACGTAAATATAATAATTGTAATGGTGGCCTAAGACTTTTGCACAGTACTGTACACCATACATTATGTATAATATAAACTGTAGCGCTTACATCCTATTGGCTTTCCTGGAAGAAATTTGATTGTTCGGTGTTTATTATGGGCACACCACTTTCAGGATTAGGATTCGTGATGCAGAAAGACTACCTCATAATGTTTTAGTTGTATTTTGAGACCTCGTTGTGACTGGTTCTGTGACCTTCATGAAGTATTCAAACATCTTTGCTGCTCTGTGACATTTAGGCTGAGAAAATGTATTACATATGTAATATTGTACATTAGAGTGCATTGTGTTTGCATTTACTGAACTCTGCCTCTGCGATTCCTTCCTCCAGTGCTGGGAAATCAAGTCGAGACCTCTGAAGTCCTCAGAAGCAGGCTTCTTCGGCAGAAGTGCCAGAAGACCCTCACGTCTAATTACAGGTGTCTCTGTGAGGCACTATGGAAATAAGGAACATGGGAAGTGGGTATGAGTAGCAAACAGATTGTGTCAGTCACTCAGCGCCTCCGAGAAGAGCCCTCATCTGCCTTTCAAAAGGCCTTTCAACCTGCTGCGTAGCTGTTCCGACGCCATTGTTGTTTTCTATCCCCCCTGCAATTTCCTGAAACTCTTCTCGCTTGCTAAGTGCCAGGCCGCCAAAGATAAAGGCGCTCGGAATCGCTGATGCTGTGAAAAATATCTGGAAGGCGAAAAGGGGGGCGAATAGAGTGATGCGGTTTGCCTGAGAAGCAGCACCGGACAGCAACACAGGGCACCGCCGTTGCCTCTGGCAGCCCGGGGAGTTTGCTTTCGTTCCAGACAGATGGATGTCTCCGAGCCGCAGGACGGCAGTTGCATTATTAATGGGGGAAAACGCGTCAAATAATTGCTGTAATATGTCATATTAAGTGCTGCATGCTTCCAAACACTCTGCCCTTCTTAGAGATTACAGCCCTGAATGGGAAAATCTTGCTACAAGTCACGTCAAACTAGACGATGAGATATTAAATTGGAAATTTTAATAAATTAGGCTTCACCGGATGATGTAGCGCGAGCTATGAGGAGCTGGTAGATCTAGTCATTTCCGTGATATTCAGAAAATGTATTGAGGTCATAATAATAAGTCCATGCTGTGTAAACTAATGGCACCATTTTAATTTTCATGCCCTCATTGGTCGCGCTGATTGATCTTGTACAATCCAGGCTGGAGAACTATGTGTAACTCTGGGCTTGTATAGGAGGCCTGGCTTTTCAAAAGACAGTGTCTGCCCTTCTCAGGAAAGCTATCTGATGAAAATACATTTCAAAGGAGCTTTGAAGAACTGAAGGGATTCACAAAGCTGAAAAAAAAGGCAACCGAAGCATTTCTAAAGACTTGGTGTTCATCAAACTTTCTACAAAAGGAGGGAATTCAGTGCTATTCTGCTCACTCGTTGACTGGGGGCCATGCAAAGATCACACCAAGAGCACCGCAATGCTGACGTATATTGAAAGATAGCAAGGATAGCACCGAAAGAAGAAGAGAAATCTCTAAAATTTTCACTGTAAATAAAACTTTCAACAAAATGGAGGAATAGTGGTCGATCATCTGAAGAAGGACAATCAAGTAAATCAACAATGAGATGGTTCAAATCCCCTACGTTTAGAAAATAATAGAATCACACTTTGTGACAAGGTGGCTCAGACAGGTGTGATTCTGAGTTGCCGTTATTCTGCAACTGCAGATCATTTTGGAAACAGGGCAAGACAAACACAACCTGCAAACGAGTGGGTGTGATAAATAAAAAAGAAAAACCACACTTTTCTTCACAAGGCTCCCTGGTGAAACTTCTCAGCATTAGAAATCTGGTTTTGTTGACTTGCACAGCTTATTCAGCAGGGCGAATCAGCAGAGAAACAAAGACCAACATACCAAGCTGGGAATGTTTTTGGTTAATAAAAGTGCACCAAACAGATATGGTGTCGCCATAGATACATGTTCACAGCGGAATGGATCATATCAAGGATGCCTACTTTCTGACAAGATAGTTTTGTCTGTTTCATCTGGATCTCAAGTGGAAGCATTTAGCTGCAACAACAGCTCGATTATGAAGTCAACCTAATTTAACTTGCCACTGAGTTTAGGATGAAACCCAAACCATCTCTTCTCAGTAACAAGTTTCCACTTTCATCTGGAGCTTCACTGATTTGGTTTTCACAGTTCAGAAGCCACACACAAGCCTAAGATCTGAACACCACCTTTAAACTGTAGAGCAGTGGAAGTGTTCTGCTGTGTTACTACATATCACTTGCTCTAGAAAATTTGTGTTTTCTGCTGAATGTGTTTTTAAGTTTATTATCAGATTTCCATCGTAAAGTTGACATATCGTATGTTGGACCATAGTTATATACAGTGGGGCAAAAAAGTATTTAGTCAGCCACTGATTGTGCAAGTTCTCCTACTTAGAAAGATGAGAGAGGTCTGTAATTTTCATCATAGGTACACTTCAACTATAAGAGACAACAGAGACTCGGATCCTTCAGTGCCAGGCGTGCCCCCCTGCTTAAGCCAGTACATGACCAGGCTCGTCTGAAGTTTGCCAGAGAGCATATGGATGATCCAGAAGAGGATTGGGAGAATATCATGTCGTGTTTGGATGCTGAGTTGCATCCCAAGAACACCATACCTACTATGAAGCATGGGGGTGGCACCATCATGCTTTGGGGCTGTTTTTCTGCAAAGGGGACAGGATGACTGATTCATGTTAAGGGAAGAATAAACTGGGCCATGTATCGTGAGATTTTTAAGCCAAAACCTCCTTCCATCAGTGAGAGCATTGAAGCTGGAATGTGGCTGGGTCTTCCAGCATGACAGTGATCCCAAACCCACACCGCTCGGGCAACGAAGGAATGGATCCGTAAAAAGCACCCCTCTCCAGACCTCAACCCCACAGAAAATTTTTGGAGGGAGTTGAAAGTCCGTGTTGCCCAGCAACAGCCTCAAAACATCACTGCTCTAGAGGAGATCTGCATGGAGGAATGGGCCAAAATACCAGCTACAGTGTGTGCAAACCTGGTGAAGACTTACAGGAAACGTTTGACCTCTGTCATTGCCAACAAAGGTTGTTACAGAGTATTGAGTTTAACTTTTGTTTTTTTTCCACCATAATTTACAATTAAATTCTTTAAAAATCCTACAGTGCGATTTCCTGGATTTTTTTTTTCTTATTTTGTCTCTCATAGTTGAGGTGTACCTATGATGAAAATTACAGACCTCCCTCATCTTTCTAAGTAGGAGAACTTGCACAATCAGTGGCTGACTAAATACTTTTTTTGCCCCACTGTATGTAGTGCTGCTGGAATTTTAAACCACCTCAGTATCACTGCTGGGATGAAAATAATCCACCAACCAAAAATGTCCAGCCACCAGCATCGTGTAGGCAGCATCCTGTGAGCACTGATGAAGGACTAAAGGATGACTAACACAAACTGCGCAACAACAGATGAGCTATTGTCTCTGACTTCACATCTACAAGGTGGAGCAATAAGATAAATGTGTCTAGTAAAGTGCACAGGGAATGAATACAGTGTGTAAAACTCCAGCAGCACTGCTGTACCTGATCCACTCATATCAGTACAACACACATTAACACACCACCACCACATTATATTACAAAGAGCTTAATGTGGTAGTACTTGACCAACCAAAACCAGACTAACTCAATAATGTATGATGCGATCATTTGAAGCAATGGTAAGCACCACCACGGAACTCCAGAGCAGTGGAGATTATACACTGTAACAATAAATTATTTACCCCCATGTAACCACCTGATGGACCTGTGGATGTTCTCGTGAACCTGTAGTGTGTTATGAATAATTTGGAAGCCATATGGATCCATGCTCTCATAGTCCTACTTGTGTACCCGCTGGATAATATGGACTCCTGTACATGTGTGTAAACCTTGCCTGAGGCTGGTGAAACAAAACTGGCTTTACAGTAGCGACAGAATGAGAGATTTACTCTGGATGAAAGTGTGGATACACCAAGAATCCTCTTTCAGCTTTGGAAAAATAGGAAAAAAAATGCTTTAGTTCAGCCATTGAAGCGGTGCCATGTGCCTGCAGCCCCTCTCGATCCGACCCACCACGCTTTGTGATTTTGACATTTCCAGAGCTGCCAGATCAGGCTGGGATATGGGGAGTGGGCAAACAAAAAGAGGAGCTGCATATTAAACTGCTTATCGTGCTGCGGAGTTTGGCTGGGGCCACCACCATTCCCCTAACACCCCCCAGCCACGAACTAAAGCATTCTCACACTGAAAGCACCACATAATCACTATTGTGTTCTATTGTTTGGGCTCGCTAAGTAGACTAAAAACATTCTTGATGCAGTAGGTGGGAATTCAGGATCAAGTGTAACCTCGAGTTCCCTCCAGCAATTTAGCAGACATCCTTATCCAGTGCAATTTGAGCAGAAGAGTGGTGACTTGGTAGAGTCAGGATTTTAACTCTGATTAACAGTTCAGAGCTTTAATCAATGAGCCATCACTGTCCATGGTCCACCCTGTATGTGTACCTCCCACCTCACAAAACCATGCCAAATGTTTGCAGCATTTTTTTCCAGCATGTTTTTAAATTTCCATGATAAGATTTGGCAAATTACCCAAATCTCCTGTTCTTCCTAGAATCAGGGCATGAACTTGTATGTTTTTTAAGGAAGATATATGTGTCACGCCCCGCAACCAACCTTCGGTTTCCCCTTCATTCATCTTTGTTGTGAGTGAACTGCACTACATCACCCACAATCTTCTGGTGGGCCATGTGATTCCCGTCAACCAATCTGGGAGCCCTCTCCAGACCGCAGGCTCCAGCTTGTTTATCGGATACACCTGTGTTGCACTGCTTATAAGCTCGGCAGTTTGAGACTCTTATCGGGAAGTATTGTCTCGGTTCTGTTTTTTTCCTCGCGATTCCCTTGGATATCTTCTTTGTTTTTCTTCTGTCCGCCATGTTGTTTTCTGTTTTACTTCCAAGCGTTTCCCATTGCTCACCCTTTTTTCTCGAGTTCCCCCGGGTTTTGATCCCTGTTCCTGTTTTTCTTTTCAGTTTTACGTTCGGGTTTGCTTCTGTTTTTTCCCTTGCCTTTTTGGATTTTTGTTATAAACCTCACCTGCACTGGAATCTGTGCACGTCCTCTCTCGTTCGTCTTCTCGTTACAGAAAACTTCGAAAAAGAAAAGCAGACGCCAGATTCCAGGATCACCATGAACATACCTGACAGATACAATGGCAATCCAGCTTTGCAGTAAACACTTCTTATAAGCTTGGCAGTTTGAGACTCTTATCGCAAAGTATTGTCTCGGTTCTGTTCGAGCATACCTAGCATTTTTCACCTCGTAATTCCCTCGATATCTTCTTTGTTTTGTTCTCTGTCCACCATGTTTTTTGAGACAGTCTTGGCAGCATTCGTTCCAGAGCAGCCCGGTGGCGACCCCAATCGGCAGCAGCACCATGGCGACCCCTCTTGCCAGCATGGCTATCATTGGAGCTGTGAGCAAACTGCACTACATCGCCCACAATCCTCCGGTAGGTCAAGTGACTCCCGCCAACCAATCTGGGAGTCCTCTCCAGACCACAGGCTCCGGATTGTTTATCGGATACATCTGTGTTACACTTCTTATAAGCTCAGCAGTTTGAGACTCTTATCGCAAAGTATTGTCTCGGTTTCGTCCAAGCATACCTATCATTTTTCACCTCGTGATTCCCTCGGATATCTTCTTTGTTTTGTTCTCTGTCCACCATGTTTTTTGAGAAAGTCTTGGCAGCATTTGTTCCAGAGGAGCCCGGCGGCGACCTCGCTCGCCAGCAGAGCCATTATTGGACCTGTGAGCGAACTGCACTACATCGTCCACAATCCTCCTAGCATTTTTCACCTCGTGATTCCCACGGATATCTTCTTTGTTTTGTTCTCCGTCCACCATTTTTTTTCTGCGTTACTACCAAGTGTTCCCATCTCACCATTTCGCGTGTCCCCACAGGTTTTGATCCTGTTTTTATTTTCAGGTTACATTCAAGTTTTTTCTGTTTTTTCCCTTATTTGCCCTTTTGGATTTTTGTTATTAAACCTCACTTGCACTGGAATCTGCGTGTGTCTCTCTTGTTCACCTGCTCATTACAATATGTCTCAACCATAAAAAAAACCTTATTAAACAGTGATTAAAAAGTCCTACTCCTCCTGTTGTTGAGCTGTACTGTAGCTTTAAATTGCTTGAAAAGAGGACTTTGTCTCCATATTAGCATGCATGGTGTTTTTTATACCCACTGCCCTTTCACATCACACACCGTGGCCATGTAATGCCAGCAAATTTCGTCAACGACGAAGCGAGTAATGCAGCGTAAGCCTGCCTGATTATACATGGCTTTTGAAAAGGTTACCAATAGTAATGGCCTGCTGCTGTACGACTCCTGATGGCTTTGCTGTTCAGTTTACTGCCCTGTAAAAACATACAGGGATGCAACACGCAGTCAAGCCCTAGCTCTGTTCAATATATATGCTTACTTCATATATATTTATATATGTACCAGCGCTGTAGATGCACTATGCACTCAATAAAATAGGATCCAGACACGAAATGTAAAGAAGTATTGAAACATCCTTGTTGAACAAGTGACCCTGAATTCACACCACATCAAATATCATGTAGAGACATAAAGACATTTGATACCAGAAGATGAATACAGTATATACGCTGAATGGTTGCTTTTTTAGAGACACCTATCTGTGTAGAACATCTTTTGGCCTTCAGAACTACAGCAGTTTGTTATGGCATAGATTCCACTAGATGCTGAAATGGTTTTCCAGAATTATTGAGCCATGAGGACAGAATATCTTCTCGCATATTAGACACTGGGTCTTGCCACAAGAGAATGTAAAAGTGCTTCCCCTGCTGCCCTATAAAAAGTCTCTGAGTGGCTACTTTTGGGTAGCGTACCTCTTGGGGAGGGATTGTTGACTGCTAGACATGCCTCTACAAAGTAGACGAAGACATTTTGCCTAGTTGACAGAAGTTGAGAAGGGGCGTCAGACAGACCACCAGTATAGAGTATTATGTGGATGGCCTCTCATTCCCTACGTGTTTCTGTTTTGCCCTGTTGTGTGTTTTTATAGTTATTTTGCAGCTCTGGCAGCATCTTGTGGTGATGGAACAGGATCGCTGATCGCCAAACTCTCCCGAGCGTCTCTGAAGTTCCCTGAGTCTTCTAACGCGGAAGCCAATCGATTGCATTGGCGGCGACCAGCACAGTTGTATGGCATTACAGCAATCAGCACACTCTATTTAAGAAGCAGGGTTGAGTGTGGCTGGCCATTGGTTCTTCAGCATGTCTACACTGGGTAACAGACTTATGCCTTCATCCATGTGTTTTATTTATTTTTTTCCCTCGAATTTTCCCCGTGCCTTTCGTGTACACTTATGTGAGTTTCTTTGTTTCTCTTTCCGAAGATCACCGCTGATCGTGTTGCTTGTCTCACACACCTTCTGCAGGAGGATTTCCGCTTGGGACCCATAATATCACTCTAATATTATAATGACGTACATATATTATATATCACTTACATCACTATATTCACACATGTAAAGCAATTCCATTCAATTCCAATAATTCTTTCTTGGTGAGTTATTTTTTGTTAATATATATGTATATATACCGTGGTGCTTGAAAGTGTGCGTATTTCTGCGTATCACAAAAATGTTACACGTGGTCATTTATTTTTTGAGGAAAATGATCCAATATTACATATTATTGAGTGGCAGAAGTATGTGAACCTCTAGGATTAGCAGTTCATTTGAAGGTGAAATTAGAGTCAGGTGTTTTCAATCAATGGGATGACAATCAGGTGTGAGGGGGCACCCTGTTTTATTTAAAGAACAGGGATCTATCAAAGTCTGCTCTTCACAACACACGTTTGTGGAAGTGTATCATGGCACGAACAAAGGAGATTTCTGAGGAGCTCAGAAAAAGTTGTTGATGCTCATCAGGCTGGAAAAGGTTACAAAACCATCTCTAAAAAGTTTGGACTCCACCAATCCACAGTCAGACAGATTGTGTACAAATGGAGGAAATTCAAGACCATTGTTACCCTCCCCAGGAGTGGTCGACCAACAAAGATCACTCCAAGAGCAAGGCGTGTAATAGTTGGCGAGGTCACAAAGGACCCCAGGGTAACTTCTAAGCAACTGAAGGCCTCTCTCACATTGGCTGATTTTAATGTTCATGAGTCCACCATCAGAAGAACACTGAAAAACAAATGGTGTGGCATGGGTGCAGGGTTGAAAGGAGAAAGCCGCTGCTCTCCAAAAAGAACATTGCTGCTCGTCTGCAGTTTGCTAAAGATCATGTGGACAAGCAGCCAGGAAGGCTATTGGAAGAATGTCTTGTGGACGAATGAGAAAAAAAATAAAGAATTTTTGGTTTAAAAGAAAAGCATTATGTTTGGAGAAAGGAAAACACTGCATTCCAGCCATAAGAACCTTATCCCATCTGTGAAACATGGTGGTGGTAGTATCATGGTTTGGGCCTGTTTTGCTTGCATCTGGGCAGGACGGCTTGCCATAATTGAATTCTGAATGATATCAGAGAATTCTAAAGGAAAATGTCAGGTCATCTGTCCTTGAACTGAATCTCAAGAGAAGGTGGGGTCATGCTGCAAGACAATGACCCTAAGTACACAAGCCGTTCTACCAAAGAATGGTTAAAAGAAGAATAAAGTTCATGTTTTGGAATGAACCAAGTCAAAGTCCTGACCTTAATCCCAATGGAAATGTTGTGGAAGGAGCTGAAGTGAGGAGCAGCTAATGTGAGGAAAACCCACCAACATCCCAGAGGCTGAAGCTGTTCTGTACGGAGGAATGGGCTAAAATTCCTCCAAGCCGGTGTGCAGGGACTGATCAACAGCTACGGAAACGTTTAGTTGCAGTTATGCTGCACAGGGGGGGTCACACCAGATACTGAAAGCAAGAGGTTCACATACTTTTGCCATTCACTAATATGTAATAATATGGATCATTTTCCTCAACAAATAAATGACCAAGTATAATATTTTTGTCTCAAGTGTTTAAACTGGTTTCTCTTTATTTACTTTTAGAACTTGTGTGAAAACCTGATGATGTTTTAGGTCATACTATGCCGAAATATATAAAATATAGTCCTCTTCTGCTTCCTTGCTCTCATTATTATTGAGTTAATTAGATTTGGGTTACTTTTACCTGTAGGGTAAACATTTTATGTATACTTTTAAACTTCTACTTTTAGCCATAGTTGTAATATTAATAATTGTAGAAGTAGCAAATTATACCATTAGTAGAAGTAATACATTGTGGATTGTATTTTTCATTAAATTACACTAAAATATTTGTAGTGGTTTAAACCAGCACACTGTAGTGAATCATTTCAAACTGCGCTCAGCTTTCTCAGAGCTGGAGACAGCGTTTACTGTTTTATATAAATGACTACAGATAGTGCAGGAAGTTCCCTCAGGCTTCAACTGTGCATGAGTCTTAAAAGCTAAGAGAAAAAGAACACCCACAAACCTATCCTATCCAGGAGGAGGAGGATGAGGAGGAGGAGGACGACGATAGCCGGGTAGATGGAGTCCATACTGCCCCGAGTGATACACCCTGACTGAGTAAATAACTGTGATTTAGCACCTGACCTGCGGTCAACCGCTTCTGCAGCAGGAAGTGCACAGCTCGACTTTCTTGCTGCTCCTGTACTGCCTATGGACATGAAGTAAACTCAGGACTGATGCGTGATGGAAGGCAGAAGAAGAAAACAATATTCCAAAGTCTTGGCACCTTTCCATATGACCCATTATGTTATGTGCACGTAAGGTAAATGCTCTTGCACTGAATAAATATGCATAAAGTAAAATATATATTTTTTTATTATTCTTGTGGTGAATTTTTTAAAGTATTGATACATAACCAGATGTTTAGCCTTTGATTTTAAAAAATGATTATTGAGATGATTCATGGTGACTGATCATATTGTTTTATTTATACCTTTAACACCTTCAATACCTTTCAGTAGAGATGAAGTGAAAGACAAGTGTATTTATACAGGGCTTTTTTACAATGGAGCATTGTGTCAAAGCACCTTTGCATATATCTTGACTGACAAATGACAGCCCTAAATTGAGCAAGCCTGGGAGACAGTGGCAAGGAAAAAACTCCTTAAAACATTATAAGGAAAAAAATCTTGGGAGGACCAAGACTCAAAAAGGACCCGACCTCCTTGGGCGGCGTAGATGTTATACAATATGCAAAAAAATTAAAGTTATATAAACCTAACCTAAAATTTATAATAATAGTTTAAATACATGGCTAAAATATAAAAAAAATTACAATGGAGAGCATATTTAAAGAAAATATAATGATTAACATATAATAATATAGAGACTAAGATAAATTAAAGAAAATATATTATTATGAAGAGTATAATAAAATGGAGAAATATAATATAAAACTATCGTATCTACATATTTTAGTCCAGAAAACTGAGTCACTGTATGATCTAGTGTCCTCAGTGGAAAAGTTTTGTTGGCATGGCATGCTCAGTCAACCGGAAAAGGGGATTTGGCGTTAATGCCCTCTGATATGGTCTGATGTGAGGACTAGAACTCGTGATCACCAGAAGAAGAACTCGGAGAGAAAACAGAATATGTAGTTAGTTGTTGTTAAGAACAGAGAGTCTATTAACATAACACATTTGCACCATTACCAAAACTCCGTGGTGTCAAATGTAGTGAAGCCAGCATAAGCAAGAAGACGATGGTGTAGTCATAGGTTTAGCCTTCAGAAGTTTAAGATACTAGAAACTAATAAAAACTGTGTACAAGAGCATCTGTAGGAAGGTTGGGGTTCTTATCATGACAGGAATGTAGGAGTGACTGGAAGCTGTAAGAAACGATGGGTGCTCACATGGAACATATTCAAGGACACTAAGAAATGAAGTATTTATTGAAAACAGGACTGACCTGGTGGAAACAACGGGAGTAAGATTGGTTTCGGTTGTCAAGAAAATATATGTGAGACAAAAAGATAGTGGTGGTCAAATGGACATTAGTTGAACATTGATTAATACCAAGTGAGTTGAATCATAAGGGTGGGAAATGGGGGAATGGCCTTGAAACAGAGTTAGGGCCAGTAGCATCCTTGTGGGACAATTTGATAAGTGTATAAAAAACTACGAGCAACTCTCAAGGATGATTCATTTTGTGTGGTTTGCTGAACCTCATATACTTATTGGCAAGTTTTTGAGTTACTGTTCACCCATTTTTTCTCAAAAGATTTTTCTGTTCTCATTATCATAATTCTAGCTGCTCATATTCTTTAGCAGTCAAATTATTTCTGTAAGTGTCTGGCGCACGGTTGTGAGGGACTGTGATGATCATATTTCAGGTATGATTGATGATGGAGATGAGGTCAGTGTGATGGAAGGGAAGGAGTTGCTCGGTTTCGACCAGACTCCTGCTCTTAATCATCTCCCCGCTGTCTCATAATGGCATGCATTATTTAACATTACAGGCCCTCAGTGATGTCCTCCTGCCTCTCTTGTTCTTGGCGCCCCGTGTGAGGACATTGCTCATGACACTGCTTCAGGTTTCTCAAATTTACTTACAGTAGGAAACATAGACATTCAGTTCCCGCTAGCAGTGAGTTTTGTAAACACATGTTTTGGTCAGGTAAATGCTGAATTAATGTAAATCCTTCAGCAGATTCAGATAAAGAGGATATATTTCACCACCACGCGATTATGCAAAGCCTCGGCATCCCTGGTCAAATTATGTTTGAGGCTACCCGGATATTACACCCCAAAAAGGCTTTACATTAGATTTGGATTAAATTATGTTGGGCAACAAGCCCTAGCTCACAGGTGGAATTCCAGTTCAGGTTATCTGGCAAAGGTTAAGGTCATGGACCTGTACAATCCATGGTCCTTCCAGTAACAGCTCCACTCAAGCTGTGCTTCCATCATCAGTTCCAGTCCTCACACCGTTACTCACCAATAACTGCTCCTCCCCTTCCCTCCTCTTGTTGACTGAGCATGCCATGCCTATAAAACTTCCCTATGAAGACATGAAAATCATATGCATATTCTCTGTTATTTTATTCAATATTTTATTTATATATACTATTGTACTATTTACTTTTCTTCAGCGTTATAGTCTCTATTTTACATTCTTCAGAGTATTGTTTTATCTTTAATCTACTGTAGTCTATATGTTACTATATTTTATGTGTATTATTATATTTCCTTTAAATCTTCTCTGACATATCTAGGCTGCATAAGGAGGTTGGGTCCCTTTTTGAGTCTTGGTCCTCCCAAGGTTTCTTCCTTATAACATTTAGGGAGTTTTCCCATTCCACTGTCGCCCCAGGCTTGCTCAGTTAGGGCTTTTGGGCTCTGTTGTAAAAAGCTCTATATACTTAAATTTGACTTTCAAAATGTGGCGTGTTCATAATTTTGGGCACCTCTGTTCCAAAAGGGTCAGAAGGTATCATAAAATTACTTGACATGTTAATGATTCATTAAAATGTGCAAATATAAAATATACCTGTTTTATATAGGGGTTGATAATGTACAGTATGTAGTGGTTACTCAAAAAAAAAAAAGTCAGGTGGCGCAATTGTGTAAATGCAAAAAAACGCATTTTTAAAGCTTTGTTTATTTCATATTTAGAATTAACATTTTTATTTAATACACAATACACAATAATCTCTTTCTGTTTCTCTCTGTCTCATTCTACTTTGATATATTATTTACCTACAAATTAAATGCACCTCAATTTTACTGTAGTATTTGTACTGTTTATTAGTTTTGCGTTCAACAAAATGCGCACTTGTTTATTTTACTTTTCTAAGCAGGTTCGGTGCACTTTTAGTTAAAGTTAAAAACTAAAGCACTTTGCTCAGCTCTGACACTGACTTGAAACCAGCCTACTCTCAGTTGAATCAGCCTGTAGAAGGTGGAAGGCTTTTGTCTTTAGTAGCAATGATCATTATTGATGATTACTCTGCAAATGTTTAATTTAACAGATGAAAGTGCAGTCAGTGCAGCAGTCCAAGGCTTTTAATTTACGTGAAGGTGAGAGTGTGCTGTCCCCGTCTCTGCTCCCTGCTGCCCTCAAAATGGTGTTGATCGCAATCCAGATCTGAGATCAGCAGCTTGGCTTTTGAAAATCCATTTCTAATTAATTTCATGCTAACATGTGGAGATTAAATTACAGAGAATAGGTGATTACATGCTTCAGAAAGCGCCAGATTGTTCATTCTTTGTCTGCTCAGGATGCTTCCTGATGTTCTTGTTTAATCTACAGTGACTATTACAAACCCAAATCAGAAAAAGTTGTGGCGGTATTGAAAATGCAAATAAAATATATGCAACGTTCCTTACATTTCCTTTGACTTTTATTTCATTGCATACAGTACGAACCCAAGATATTTCAGCTTTGTCTGGTCAACTTTATGTAATTTGTTAATAAACATCCATTTCTGTATTTCAGGCTTAAAACACACTCCAAAAAACTTGGGATGGGAGCAACTTAGGGCTAGTAGTGAGTTAATAATAATAATAATAATAATAATTATAATTATAATAATAATGATAACGACAGTTGATTATGATCATGATTTGGTACAAAAGCAGAATCCACGAAAGGCTATGAGGAGTAAAGATGGGCAGAGGATCTCCAGTTTATCAATAAATGTGTAAGAAAATTATTGAAATATTTATAAACAATATTCCTCAAAGAAAGTTTGGAAGGGATTTACATATTTCAGTCCTTTTCTGATTTGGTTTGTTTCATATTGCCTTCTCTTGTGTTCTGTCCGATCCATGGTGCACTTCCTCCTGAGCCCAGTGAATTCTGGCACAGGTTTTGGGCTCCCTTTTGCCACCACCCTTGAGACCCTGACCAGATGAGCTCAAATAAAATAGAAGGAGGATGTGTACAACACTGTCAAGGACAGAGGGTATTTTTAAAAGTACAGTTGAGATCAGAAGGTTTTATTATTAATTCATTGTGGACCTAATGTATTAATATTTAAAAAGTAAACGAAAGAAAGCGCGTTGGATCTTAGAAATGACAAGCTCTAGAGAGTGTGTAATTAAAAGGGAAGGGCCACTCAGCAACACACACACACACACACACGCACACACACCTGACTTCTTGATTATGCAGCAGACCTGCAGGCATCCTGAGGTTCGACCCGAGCGGTGAACCTCAGGAGACGCAGATAGTCGCTCCGCACTTGACTTCACAGGTAACCGTGACGACGGGACAACCGGCCGCACTTGAGCGTGACCCTCGCGCCAGCGGAAAGGTCAGAACCACAGCCTGAGTCGAGAGTGAAAGAACATGGAAAAGAGCAGGAACCTGCCTCCTGACCTTCTCATTAACCAGCTTCACATCCAGTTTAAAGAAAGGATCTGGATTTAGGGTCTTTATTCAGGATTCCATGCCATGTTCTGCAACCGGTTCCACTGCACAACTTCTCATTATGCCCCGAAATGCCACACGCAGAGACAAAATCAGGCCACGCCATCAGAGCGCTAATTTAACTTGCACAGTCATTAGAGTCGAAATTCAAACTGCACGGTTATTTATTAAGCTTATTATTTTCTTCTTACTTTCTTCAAACTCAAGTATCAGAGTAAGGCTCTTAGCTCTTGCTCATAATTCACGTTAATTAAAAGTAAAAATAGGAATAAATGCAGATAGTTTGTTGCCTTCAGTCTAAGAGAACTTTCTGAGGATTTTTTAAATTTGTAAAAGTAGTTCAGTGTGTAATGTTTGGAGAATATTGTCAAAATGTTTGATTTGGTGAACCCAAAGTCCACGCAGCATGTTGTCTATTTTCAAGAAGTCAAAGCCAAATTTATTTCTATAGTGCTTTTCACAACAGAACATTGTCTCAAAGCGTCTTTACAAACATTAGTCCTAACTGAGCAAGCCTGTGGTGACAGTGGCAAGGAGAAACTCCCTCAATTTTATAAGGAAGAAACCTTGGGAGGGCCAAGACTCAAAAAGGGACACATCCTCCTTTGTACAACATCTGCAGTCGAAGACAGGATGTCATATTGCTGTGTACCAAATCGCCACTCTCGCTGTCACATGGGGGCACCCCAGAGAGTGGAAGTCTCTGACATAGGTGAAACAGAGGGTACCAGGAACTCAACCCTAAGAGCCAATCAGCCAGCAGACAGAACCAGGGGACGCTTGTATGGGTTTGTCTGTCGGCCTCAAGGATGCAAGTGTTCCTCTTCTTAAGTGCAAGGGCCAGGGCCACCAGGCAAGAGTTCATTGTTCATGTCTGTGTTCAAGGTAGCGACACCCCGTACCGACAGCCCTCTTTGGATTGAGTTGTGTTGATGTCTGTCTTCTGCCTCATGATAGGCTTCCGTCATACCGAGTTTCAAAGTTTCCTCCTGGTCAAGGTGGCTGGGTGTGTGGTAACACAAGCAGACAACGAGTTCTGCCACACTCAGATCCTTTGCCAAGTAAAATCTTTGGCATGTCCTTCAAGTACATTCCATAGATGCTCGATCGGATTGAGATCTGGGGAAGTGGGAGGCCAGGGCAAAACCTTTTCATCAAGCTCCTCAGACCATTCATGGACAATGCCACTGGGAAATACCATTGCTGTGAATGGAATGTATCTGGTCCACCCAGAGTTTCTGAGCAGAACATGAAGCAGAGCATCACACTCCCTCCACCAGCTTGGCTGCCCACAGTGCATACAGGTGCCATCACTTCCCCAGGAAAAGCAGCACATGTACCCCACTGATACTGGTCCATGTGATGTAACAGAATATAGGACACATCCGTTGTGACACATTCCTCAGTAGTACTATAGTAGTCTTGCTGTTGGTTTAGACCACATGAGGTTGCCCTCATGTGTCTATGAGCCTTGGGAACCCAACACCCAGTCACCGGTTAGTGGTTTGTCCCTTTCTAGGACCACTGCACAAGCCTTGCATTTTCAGAGATGTTCCTACTCAACGATTTGGCCCTTGTCAAAGTCTTTACTCCCAGACATTTTCTCACATCCACCACGTTGACTATGACAGACATTCCCAAAGTGGGAGGGGGAGTTGCAGTCGTTGCAGTTCTGAATGAATTACAACGTTCATAATAAAGTCCAGTGTGATTTTAAGCAAAAGACGTTCGTGTTTGTGTGACAGTTGTTTTGGAGTTTGGGAGCTCGAAAATATTCTATTCTACGAAAAGGGGGGCATTGCAGAAAAAGTTTGGGAAGCACTGGACTATGAGAACCTCTGCTCACTGTCTACTGTATCCCACCTCTGTCAAGCTGACATTGTTTGGTACTGGAGCAAGGCCCTCAACCTACAGCTGCTTGGACTGTAAGACTGTATCAGTTGTAAGTCGCACTGGATAAGGGCGTCTGCTAAATGACTACATTTATAGGACCAGAGCTGTAGATATGTGGTGTATGATGGTGTCGGCAAAACTGTTTAAGACTTTGGAATGCACAAAATACATGTCTATATACCTTGACTGGGTAGAAATGGGGGCACAGAGGCCATAGGGGTGATGTCACAGCTATTGTTCAGAAAGAATGAAAGAGCTAATTAGAGCCATGTGAATGTACTTAATGTACTTACCGGTACACAAAAGGAAATGTAATTATTGTTGACGCTGTATATACTTATGCTGAAATGAGCCACGTTGTGTAGTCTATTGGGTGTCATTGCTGGGAGACTTATATACTCGTGTTAAACTGCTGTTTAGCCTCAGAATATGAGTGGGTGCCAGATATTAGCTGGATATTAGTGTTGTTTTAAATCTTCAGCACTACTGTAAATGTGCGATTTGCTTCTTCAAGGGATGATTAACACTAAATAAATGTATGAACGCACTTGAACGTGGACGTACATGAGACATTGCGACCACTCGTGGTCTGACACTACTGGTGACATCGTGGCCCTCTACACCCAGCAACAAGGATGCACCATAACATGGTGGCTTAGCGGTAAAGGTACTGGACCAGAAGATCCAGGTCCTACCTCTGCCGAGCTGCCTCACCATTGAGTCCTTGAACAATACATTTCAAATAAGGCTTCTTTTTTGCACAGTAATGTTTTAAGTGGCGTTTGTGAATGTAACTCTGTATTGTAGTGTTGACAAGTGTTTGCCAAAGTAATCCATTGCCCATATGGTTCAATCAGTTACTGGTGAATGACAGTTCTTGATGCAGTGCCGCCTGTCTTTAGTTTAGGCTTGTGCTCTTGCCCTTTACAGACTGAAATTTCTCCAAATTCCTTGAATCGTTTAATGATATGCAGGAAGAAATATGTAAATCCCTTTCAATATTTCTTTAAGGAACATTGTTTTTAAACATTTCAGACATTTTCTAAGACGTGTTGATCAACTGGAGATCTTTGCTGCTCAAAAACTCAGCCTTTCATGGATACTGCATATGTACCAAATCATGTTTATAATCCCCTTTTGACATCTTTTGACATCTTGAGTTCATACTGTCTGCAATATAATAAAAGTCAAAGTAAATTTAAGAAGCAGCGTTCTTTTATCTACATTTTCTGACTTGGGGAGAGAGTTAATTAACAGTGGTTTTCCAAGCTTGGATACAAAATAATATTAACCGGACTGAGAAAATAAACATTACAATCTGTTCCCTGAGTATCAGCAGCAGGCTCTGTGGTCCTGGAGTAAATACATTTCTGATCCACATACAGGACCTGGAGCATTACATTGTCAGCACAGAGACGATGCCCTGGGCACACAGCTTGAGGTGGATACCGAGCTAATGCTCTAAAGTGCAGCGCTGGCAATATTCTCATCTGAAAGTCACCGTGGCATCAGGAACCGAGAAGCTGATGGTCAACTTGACTGCGACCTCTACGCAGAAATGCCTCATCGCTGTGTGCTGTGTTTATCTCAGAAAGTAAAAGACTTTCGTGTAAACATTGTATGATTCCCTGGGAAAGAAATCAGAAGCAGAATGGCTATGCAAAAGTGTCTCTCAGCCCAGGTAACAGCACTGAGTGATTCCTAGAAAGGGATTTATATTTTTCGTTCTCCTCCCACAACACCAAGGACCAGGCAGAGGATGAAAAGCTTGAGTCTGAGAGACGTCTTTATCATGGTAGGTGGAGAAATTGAGGGAGACCAGATGGACATCTACTCACCCAGACATCACAAGCTACTGTTCTACAATATTGAATTACAGCTGTATGTATATTTCTTCTTCTACAGTGCAAATCATTAAATTATTTCAAGGAATCCGAAGGCATGTCTGCGTAAAGGGCAAGGGTGTAAGCCTAAACTGAACTCCCATGATCTCTGATCCCTCAGACGCCACTGCATCAAAACCTTCATTCATCAATAGCTGATACAACATTTGGCAAACCTTTGTCAAGCGTTACAAAAAAGTTAGATTCACAAATGTTACCGTGTCAAAAAGAAGCACTTCTATTCAGTGCATAAAGGGCAAGAGCACAAGCCTAAACAGAAGACCCGCAATCACTTCATCAAAATCCACCATTCATCAATAGCTGATAGAACCACATGGGCAAGGGATTACTTTGGCAAACTCTTGTCCACACTGCAATACAGAGTCACATTCACAGATGCCACTTAAAATGTTACTGTCAAAAAAAACAAAGCCTTATGTTAACCATGTCCAGAAGCATGTCATGGTAGCTCCAGTGGTGCTTGAAAGTTTGTGAACCCTTTAGAATTTCTATATTTCTGCATAACTATGACCTAAAACATCATCAGATTTTCACACACAAGTCCTAAAAGTAGATAAAAGAGAACCCAGTTAAACAAATGAGACAAAAATATTATACTTGGTCATTTTTATTGAGGAACATTATCCAATATTATATATTAGTGAGTGGAAAAACGTATGTGAACCTCTAGGATTAGCAGATAATTTGAAGGTGAAATTAAGAGTCAGGTGTTTTCAATCAGTGGGATGACAATCAGGTGTGAGTGGGCACCCTGTTGTATTAAAAGAACAGGGATCTATCAAAGTCTGCTCTTCACAACCACATGTTTGTGAAAGTGTATCATGGCACGAACAAAGGAGATTTCTGAGGACCTTAGAAAAAGAGTTGTTGATGTTCATCAGGTTGGAAAAGGTTACAAAACCATCTCTAAAGAGTTTGGACTACAGTCAGACAGATTGTGTATAAATGGAGGAAATTCAAGACCATTGTTACCCTCCCCAGGAGTGGCCGACCAACAAAGATCACTCCAAGAGCAAGGTGTGTAATAGTTGGTGAGGTCACAAAAAGAACCCAGGGTAACTTTCTAAGCAACTGAAGGCTCTCTCTCACATTGGCTAATGTTAATGTTTCATGAGTCCACCATCAGAAGAACACTGAACAACAATGGTGTGCATGTTAGGGTTGCACAGAAAAAGCCGCTGCTCTCCAAAAAGTCAAGTCAAGTCAGATCTATTTATATAGCGCTTTTTACAATGGAGCATTGTCTCAAAGCAACTTTACAAGTTTAGATTATCTCCTATTAACTATGTCCAATCCCAAATTGAGCAAGCCTAGGGCGACAGTGGCAAGGAAAAAAAAACTCCCTGAGTTATAGGAAGAAACCTTAGGAGGACCAAGACTCAAAAAAGGGACCCAACCTCCTTGGGCGGCGTAGATGATAAATCTAAGAGCGAAACTAAAGTCATGGAGTCAAAGTCCGAATAAAATGTGAAGTATGCACATTGACATTAAGTGGCCCGGGTATGGTGGGGCTGGAGCTGATGACGGAAGCAGCTTGAGTGGAGCTACAGCAGATGAAACATCATGTGTGGGGCTGGAAACTGCGGAACACAGCTCGGAGAGTTATTGATTAGAGCACAGTGTCTATTAACAATCACTGATGCCATGTCAATCACTGATGCCAAGTGTAGCATGAGACCCCCGGCAGCATTAGCTATTATAGCAGCATAGCTAGAAAGAGGAGAACACTGGTAGGGAAAACACAGCCAAGAGGGATCACATGAGACATTGAGACATTGGCAACCCCACGGAGGCATAGAAGACAGCAAGCCAACGTCTCTGATCACCATAAGACTCTTTGACTATGAACCCCCAGCTCTTGCCCTTATTCTAAGGCAAGGATGCATGAGTCAAGATCACGAGGACCCGAAGCCCAGTTCAGCCAGACCGCCCACTCGACACTCCCGGCTAGCGGACAAGGCAGGCAGGCCAGACCATGACTCCAGACTCCGGCCCCAGTGACCCAAGCCATGCATCCTGGTCTAAATCTAGTCAAAAGCCTGTGTAAATAGGTATGTCTTTAGCCTAGACTTAAAACTTTGGAGAGTGTCCTGAATCTCGAACAAAAGTGGGAAAGTTTATTCCATAGTTGGGGGGCCATGTATGAGAAAGCCCTTTTCCCCTTTTGTAATTCTAGGAACTAAAAGAAGTCCTGTACCCTGCGAACAAAGTAGACTAGTTGGATTGAAAACTCTAAGAGTTCACTGAGATAATGTGGGGCCAGGCCAAAAAGAAACATTGCTGCTCATCTGCAGTTTGCTAAAGATCACGTCAGAAGGGCAGAAGGCTATTGGAAGAATGTTTTGTGGATGGATGAGACCAAAATAGAACTTTTTGGTTTAAAAGAAAAGCGTTATGTTTGAAGAAAGGAAAAACACTGCATTTCAGCATAAGAACCGTATCCCACCTGTGAAAAAACATGGTGGTGGTAGTATCATGGTTTGGTCCTGTTTTGCTGCATCTGGGCCACGACGGCTTGCCATCATTGATGGAACAATGAATTCTGAATTACATTATAAAAGAGAATTCTAAAACAAATATCAGGACATCTGTCCATGAACTGAATCTCAAGGGAAGGTGGGTCATGGCAGCAAGACAATGACCCTAAGCCACACAAGCCGTTCTACCAAAGAATGGTTACAGAAGAATAAAAGTTCATGTTTTGGAATGGCCAAGCCAAAGTCCTGACCTTAATCCAATCGAAATATTGTGGAAGGACCTGAAGCGAGCAGCTAATGTGAGGAAACCCACCAACATCCTAGAGCTGAAGCTGTTTCTGTACGGAGGAATGGGCTAAAATTCCTCCAAGCCGGTGTGCAGGACTGATCAACAGCTACAGGAGACATTTAGCTGCAGTTATTGCTGCACAGGGGGGTCACACCAGATACTGAAAGCAAAAGGTCACATATTTTTGCCTCTCACTAGGATGTAATATTGGATCATTTTCCTCAATAAATAAATGACAAAGTATAATATTTTTGTCTCATTTGTTTAACTGGGTTCCCTTACTTTCAGGACTTGTGTGAAAATCTGATGATGTTTTAGGTCATATTTATGCAGAAATATCGAAACTTCTAAAGGGTTCACAAACTTTCAAGCACTACTGTAACAGTGGTTAGCACCATAACCTCAAACGTCTACTGACCCAGGTTCAAGTCCGCAAATATGTGTGGGTTTTTGCTGGGTACATTTGAAAGACATGCAGTAGGTCAGTTAGCTTTTCTACCGTGACCCAGTGGCAGGTTGCCTGCAATGGACTGGCACCCTGCCCAGTATGAATGAATGAATGAATAATCAGGTTTTAAGCGTGTATTTACAGCCCTTAGACTTCAGCATGAGTTAGAACGATAGTTTGCGCTGTTGGTGCATACGTTACAAAACACTGGCGCTTTACTGCTATATTTTGTTCTGTTTTTTCAAAGACAACCCTGTGGAAAGAACAAACAAAAGTCACCTTGAAGAGAAGCTATCAGCAATAAAAAAAATAATGTTGGCATTTTCACACTTCAGCGCTGTGTTTATCGAGAGCACCGTCCTCCTCGCTATAGCCTATTGGCGTTTATTTATCAGGCGGCGCATCACGGGCTAACGGAGGACACCAGCTGAAGCTCGGTGTCGTCCTTTATTACGCTCGCATTAAAACTCAATCCTTGGCTTGTCTCAGGCAGACGTGTTATTTCTTCTCAGGATCGCTTTCGGGGGATTTATGGGATCAGTGACACAGAAAATGGGCGCCGTTAAGTTCGCCGCAATTCAATCAGGTCCTAAAACCCTCCCCCGTGCGGTCAGGTTTCCTTCCCAGGTAGGGATTTAATTCTTTCACAGGGAGGGAAAGGTGAAAAATCATCGCTCACTAATGTGTGTATGATAAAAACAGGGAGTGGAGAGCAGCCACCTTGGTGGAATTAAAGGAATTCAATTAAGACAGGAGGAGATCGGTCTGTAAAAGAATTAAATTCCTGGTGTTTGTGCCCTTGCTCTCCAAGGTCTTCGCTTCCCTCCCATCTAACTTCATTCCCTCGATTTCTGTTTCTGAAGACAAACCGAGGAGCAAGTTGTACCTATCCGAGGGCTCAACTAGTCCTCTGACAGGATATCGCTCACCAAAAGCTTCACGCTGACACCGCTGTCACCTTCAATCTTAATTTCTGGAAATGTGATTTTCCAGAGCTGGAATCCATGCCACTGGTTTCAGGCTGAACATTTTTTTAAATTAGATCTTAGTTAAGTCAATGAAGTGGTACTTTAATGTAACAATGCCTTTTGCAAACCCTATGTTAGCTTCTTTTGAGATTGTTTCAGCTTTCTGAGCAACACATACTTTAGTCTTAGTCAAGCTAACTACAAACCCAATCAGAAAGCATTGGGACAAAACAACATTTTATAAAGCATTGATTCTTACATTTACTTTGACTTGTATTTCATTGCAGACACTATGAACCCAAGATATGTACTGTAGTGGACAGTAATAAAGTGAATGTAATTCATTGCTACACTTAAGTATTTTTTTTGTGTATTTTTACGGAGGTATTTCCATTTTGGGTGACTTTTTACTTTTACTCCACTACATTATGCGCACCTAGTCTTTTGACCTAAAATTAGTTCATTAAGCGAGAGTCTTGTTACAAAAAGGACAATAGGAGAGCCATTAATAAAATTGTGTAATAAAACATAAAAAAACAGGCGAGATCGCGCAGGCGCCAGCCCTCGTTTGGAGCCATGCGCGTAAGTGGCGACACCTGTTGTTCAGGCTATTTAAGTGCACTTTTGAGCTCTGACAGGGGTCGCTGCTTCACATATCGTTGAGACCTCACCCGGCTCTGTGTCACTTTCTATTGCGTTTTTCGGGTTAGGGAAAGTGGTGTACAGTTTAGGGAAAGCAAATGTATGATTTAGAGACCCAAGGTGACCATTAGGGATTAGTTTTTGAATAGTGTAGTGCTAGTTCCGGCTATTTTGTCCTGTTTGCCGTCCCCGAGGTCTTGCCGTCTTCTTCAGCGGCTTTTCTGGGTCGCTGCGGCGGCGCGAGCTCCCCGCCTTCTTCTGTACGGCTTTAAATCACCACCCTGGGAGGGTTTCAAACCTGAGCAGATAATGCTGACTCCTGCGTCATGGTCATTTGCACCGACCCCTGTCTTGCCTTGGCCTTGTCGTTCCCTACCCACCCATTTAGCCCCTGTTTGAAGGGGCGTCCTGTCTGCTGGCGCTTTTTTGAGTTAGGGAAAGTGGTATGTAGGTGGTTTGTAGGGTGCCAGTAAATGTACGGTTTAGAGACCCGAGGTGACCGGTAGGGATTAATTTTTGAATAGTGTAGGGCTAGTTCCAGCTATTTCATCTTCTTTGCCGTCCCTTGTTGGTCAGGCTATTTAAGTGCACTTTCGAGCCCTGACAGGGTCGCAGCTTCACATATCGTTGAGACCTCACCCGGCTCCGTATCACTTTCTATCGCGTTTTTCATGTTAGAGAAAGTGGTGTAGCTGGTGGTTTGTAGACCGCCAGCAAATGTATGGTTTAGAGACCCAAGGTGACCACTAGGGATTAATTTTTGAATAGCATAGGGCTAGTTCCGGCTATTTCATCCCATTTCCCATCCCTGGGGTCTCGCTGTCTTCTTTGGCGTCTTTGGCTCGCTCGCTGCTGCTATGCGAGCCTCCCGCCTTCTTCCACACTCACAGCCGGAAAGTAGCGCTCCCCATGCAAAGAGACGCTGCACTGTCTCTTAATTCCTTAAGTTAGGTTTCCATTTCTTTTTCTTCAGTGGATGAGTGGCGCGTTTGGTTTAAACAGCCATTACCCACGCTTCCGCCCAGGGTTCTATCCTCAGCCACTGAAGTTGTTTTCTTTTGTGGTTTTTATTTTATTGTATATTTAGTTTCTTTTATTTATTTATATTTTTGGTTCACTATTTCCATCTGGAGCTAACTGCAATCCGGTCCTAAAACCCTTTTACTTTTGTCTTCATGGTTTGCCTGGTTTATAATAAGGCATACTGTAACAGAACATTGCTGATTGTGTATCTACATATAAACACACAAGGTTCTTTTTTTAAACTAATATTTAAAATCCAATAACTGCTAAATACAATAAGCTGAAAAGTTACAAATTTATAGCAACAAGCTAACTGAACCACTTTATGAACACTTCTACGTGACTGGATGGAAATATCACAGCTACCAGAATGCAGTCGTGCCAAAGCGTTTCAGGTATTTAAGATTTATCCACGTAAGACCCCGTGATAAGCTGAGCTTGAACACTTCCTGCTGTGCTTCAGCGAGCATGCTGACTAGCCCACAGGACCAAAGACTCAGCCCTGAGGGACAGCGGTCAGTCAGGATTCATAAATGCACCTTGAGCACAGCGGGACTCTGTCTGGCAGTCACTTCAGAGATTCTCTGATTATAGTGCAACGTGAAAGCCAAGCGCGGTGAAAGAATATCTATAAACCCAGCAGGGGGGTGAGGGGTAAGAGCAGTAATAGCGGTTAAATAATAGCTTGGATGAGGGATAACGGCGTGACTACATTAGCGTGACAAGGGCGCAGTGTACTTGACGCGATCATGCCAGTTTGCAATCAAGATATCGGAGTGGAACCTCGGAGAAAGTCGCAGAAAGGAAAATGATGCCCTGAAGAGGTTATAAAATCATTTGAACAGAACTGCATCTCACCTCAGCATGCTGAATTAATAACGATGCAGTCTTATGCAAAAGTTTGGGCACCTCTGCTCCTATGACATGCTTTGAGGACATTATGTGCTTTGTGGATCTAAGTATGGATATATACTGTTTAACAACCATCCCATCAATATCGGTTCACTTCAACGACTGAGGTTTTAACAATTATAACAAATTTTAACTCTTAACTCTGGATGCTGTAGCCCTAAACAGCTGGTCAAATTAGAAAAGGTTTAGCATGTGTATTTTTACTGCCATAAATAAATACTATTACAAATATTTCTGGAAATTAGGGTTTCTTCAAGTGGACTCATTCCCTCTTGGTTGTGTTTGTTTCTTTACATTTATATTCAATCATATGTGTTGGAGGAAATGGAGGAAATTCGAGAGCATTGTTACCCTCCCCAGGAGTGGTCGACCAACAAAGATCACTCCAAGAGCAAGGCGAGGGCACAAAGGACCCCAGGGTAACTTCTAAGCAACTGAAGGCCTCTCTCACATTGGCTAATGTTAATGTTCGTGAGCCCACCATCAGGAGAACACTGAACCACAATGGTGTGGGTTGCAAGGGGAAAGTCACTGCTCTCCAAAAAGAACATTGCTGCTCGTCTGCAGTTTGCTAAAGATCCAAGTAAATTTTTCCCATACGGAATAATGTAAATTGAATTAATCCATTCCAGACCCCCATAAAATCCACACTATATAAGCATTATATGGATTACTGGAGTTGTATTGTACAGGTGCTCCCTGATGGAGAGATGTTCCAACAAATCCATCATAAGTTAAATGTATCATGAACTGAGGAGTTTAACGAGTGTTAATGATAAGCAACTTCATGTTTAAAATACTTACATTAACCTACAGTTTGCCAAAATCCTTAACACAAAGCTTATTTTATAATAAAGTGTTGAAAATGCTCATATAATTTAGTGAGTAATGAATTGAAAGTGAAAAGTAAAAACACTAACTCCTGGAGCTAGCATAGCTGCTAATGCTAACTGCAGCCTTTGTGCTGGAGGATTCAGTTCCTGTTTCTCTTTCGGTTGGCAGTTAATGCAACATGTAGATGTAAAAATAAAGAGAAACACGATGAAAATACTGGAGATTCACTTCACTGAGCACCGGCTAGTGTGAGCCTTAATCACTGAATCTCTGTGTACTGAATTGTGAATTGTGAATCATGAATCGTGAAGCATAAGTCGTGAATCGACTTTCGACTGAAACGATTCGCGTGGGGCAACTCATACAAGTTTAATCAAGTGCGCTGAGTACCAAGCAACCGACGAGAACCGAGACAAATTTTTCTGGTCAAAATGTCTTCAGAATCGAATCTGATGATTTCCCAGGTTTACTGTGCACCGGGGTACCGCTGTACATGACCTGCCCTTACACCTGAGCAAAAGCAGCGTCTGGCAGCTTCACTGGGATGCCAAATCGATCCTTCTGCAGTCCGAAGAAGCTTGATCAGGAATTTTCTTTCCGAAACAGTAGCAGCCAAGAAACCACTTTTTTTCGGAAGGGGAACAGGGCGAAAAGGCAAAAATATGCTAAAGCTCACAAAGATTGGATAGAAGATCAGGGGGAAAGAGGATTATGGAGTGACGAATAAAAGTTTGAAATTTTTGGAGGTCAATCGTTGACAATACGTTGTATATGGCCATTATACCATCACTAAAATAATAAATGTAATGGTGGACTAAAACGTCTGCACAATACTATATACACTGCTCAAAAAATAAAGGGAACACTTAAACAGCACAATATAACTCCAAGTAAATCAAACTGTCCACTTAGGAAGCAACACTGATTGACAATCAATTTCCCATGCTGTTGTGCAAATGGAATAGACAACAGGTGGAAATTATTGGCAATTAGCAAGACACACTCAATAAAGGAGTGGTTCTGCAGGTGGGGACCACAGACCACTTCTCAGTACCTATGCTTTCTGGCTGATGTTTTGGTCACTTTTGAATGTTGGTGGTGCTTTCACACTCGTGGTAGCATGAGACGGACTCTACAACC
>JAJAGP010003827.1:0-63581 GCA_025084515.1 Ancistrus triradiatus | reverse complement strand
CACAGATCAAGCTATGGTTCTACCTAAAAGTGCGTTGCTTAAGTTAAAAATTAGAGAACGAACTTCACTAGGAGACAAAATAGAGATATCTCCAGCCTCACACTCTACATCCTGATATTTATTCCTCACTCATGTGGAGGTGGTTTGGCTTTGAAAAGACAGACGTTGCTCAAAAGTTAACGATTAATCCAGCCAATGTATCAGCACAAAAACACAATCAGCAAACTGTAGAGGATTCATTCTGCAAAAATGTGCCTTATGACAATAAAAGCAACAGATGGCAAGACATAAACGCCAATTTAGGTCTTGCAATTACATTGCAAAAGACACTGTGCCAATTCAGGTGATACAGAGACAGGTTCAAACAACTTTTGAATACTTCAGATCCAAGATATGCACTGCCAAAGCATCATCTAATTATTGTTATAGATAAAATCACTGGAAATATTGAGATATCATTCCTTTCAATATCACACAACCCCAGTTGGCACAATTTAGATTTATTGTAATCACAGAAAAATGTGAAGAAAAAAAACAAAACTGTTATTTATATGCAGCACAAACAGATTGCTATCATTTTTCCAACAGTACTCTGTTCTATTATTCTATAACAGCTGACCATACTTATGTTTTAATGGTCATTTTAAATAGAAAAAGGTCACAATGAAATTACCAAAGACAAATTATGAAAGTAATACTGAAGTAACACCGATACCTTCTCTTAACTTGCTGTTGTCTTGCACTAAAGATCTGTGATTGCGCAGATGATAATCGTATGGCAAAAAAAATATTATGAGTAACTTAAGTAATAAAAAATGACCTGAATAACCTTATAAAGTTCTTATGTCTACCAAAAAGCCCCACAAAAAAAAACCCCAATAACATACAATAGCCAGATGATACAAAGGACACACAAATTGGTTGGAGTGTTATAAAAAAAAAATCACTGCAAAAACCATTAACTTTAAATTCATCAAGCAATTTTTAATTGAAGAGTGTATCAGCAAAGAAGTTAATCACATGGAGCTTAACAGACGTATCACGAAAATTACTCAAAAATAGAGCTGTTTAAAAAACACCACACAAAAAGACGAGTCATTTTTGTCATCATGACTGCAGTGCTCAAAACACTTTGCCATCAGCTAAGAAATGTTACTGCTGCTAAAGAAGATACGATTATTTACTAGTTAGAACATACAGCATCCTAAAGAATGTCCGGAGTGAGGGATTTGCGTCTGATGCCTTAGTTTTGCTTAGAAGCTGGCACAGAGTGCAGAAGTTTCGGAAAACGGAGAACGAATATGGTTACGTAATCCATCAAGATATTGGTGCATTTCCTGCACACTGTTTCACATCCCCCAGTGGGCCCTGTAACTTCAGAGTCCCTGGGAATGCAGAACGCCGTTACTCACACCGCCGGTCCCTCGGGTACCCAATCGACAGCCATCGCTAGAGTGGCACAGTTGGAAGGGCACTGGTTCCCACTGGCAAAGTGAGGGCTGTCGGGTACAGAGTTGCATGTCAGTGGCACGTGAAGCAGACCAGGAGTGCCCCAATCACAATGCTTAATAGCCCCTTATCAAATTGGTGGTCTTGAAAGCATCAATTTAAGTTATAGGTGCAAATCCGTTCCACTATATCTCAATTTCAACAGAGGCCCACCTAATGCTAATAGCATGCGCAATCGGCTAATGCTTCCAGTGTAATGCCATCAGCATAAACTAATGTCTGTAGCACTGAACATAACACCATAAAGTTTATGAAACTGATCTAGCATACAGTAGTCAACCGTTCATAAAATACTATTGTTATAAACTGAACAAATACACAATTTCATGTAAAATATTACATTAAACAAATAAACCAGACTTTATCCATACTTAATGGTTCCCCTACTTTTTCCAGCCTGAAATAGGGGTGGGTATTAGAAAGGACTTCACAATACGGTTACCTCACGATACATTGTCATACAAGGCACATAGATTGTAGATTACACCCTATTTAAAATGTTTTTTCTTCCTTAAAAAAATATAAATTTTGAGCTGAAAATCGATTTAGTATATCACAAAAAATAAATATAACAATTTACTGCTGTAGTGATGTTTTAGCACAGCCCTAGCCTGAACTGTACATGATTACTTACCCAATTCTAACAAAACATAAAATGTACAATTATCTGTGCATTATAAGCTTACACAGAATGTGTGGATCCATTATGACGACTTGGGAGAAGATCAGACCACATTTGTATGAACAAGATAATGCAGAAACTCTGTCTTGTAATAGTGCATAAATATTCAAGTTCTCAGAAAATAAATTCAAGTGTACAGCTAGTTAGGTATATAATTTCTTTTTAAACTGCTTGCCTGCAACTGAGACCCAGTGACCACAATTATTTAAGGGTCACGTTAATAAACATGTAAGAAGAAGCAAATATACTGTCATTTCCTTTTCCTAAAACCTGGTTTGAAGTTTGATGGAGATGTCCAGTCTTTCCTGCTCAAGGCTGTGATTGAGACAGATTTGGCTTTAAGACTATCATGGTAGAAAACATAAAAAATGCGAGTTCAGTGCTCATTCTGCTAAGCCTATATGCTTATTTGAAAAAAAATCCCAATTTTTAAATATTTTAAAAGCAAACCACAAAGAAACTAACATTTGGTTTCTATTAAAACTATGGCTCAGGAATGATGGGGGATGGTGAGGTATTGGGGGAGGGGAAGTCTGAACCTAAGTCTGAACCAGTGAGCTTTCATACCAAAAGCAATGAAGCAAAGCTCCAAAGAAAACAAAGAGAACAGCAGACCATAGCAGCTCACATTTCTCCATTTCTGTGACCAGAGACTCCTTGCCAGTTTATTGCCAAGTGTCAACTGGGCTGTTCATACAAACAGACACAAACACCATTTTATTAAATCTGCACAACCACCCCCGAAAACAAACATACAGCCTCAGTGCTGTCTGACAGAGAGAAGGAAAGATTCTGATCCTTCATCATATGGGCAGGCTAATTCTTGTTCAAAGCAGAAGACGACTAGGAAGATGTGATTTCAGTTCAGCAACCTAGCTGTAAAAGTTGACTTGAAATGGTCTAGTACAACATCCCTGGTTATATTTTTAATTCCTCAAAGAAATGCAACAAACCAAATGTAAATGCCTTGCAACTCAAGGCATATTTTTGATTATTTTCAAACAGCACAGTGCTTGGGGATAAACTGTCCTTCCACATTACTCGTGCACTTTGCTTCTTATTAATAAAGTGAAGCACGGACATCCTGATAAGGGCCGTGGGAGAGCCTGATTAGGATTATGCAAGAAAGAAAATTACTCAATGAAAACAATGATACTGTGGGTGTGTGACATGCATTGCCATCAATTAAAAAAAAAAAAAAAAAAAAAAAATCACAAGTTGTTTTAACTAAGTGATGGCTGACATTATTGTGCATGGCACTCACTTCCCGAACACAAATCAAAACATGCCTTGAGAGGCCATGCATCAGGGTTGGGTATCGAAACTCCGTTCTGATTCGAAACTGGTTCCACAATTCCAAGTCCTGGAAATAGAATGTATGGAATGCCTCAACTATATGGCTGTGAAAAAAATCCGTCTGTATTTAAGGAGGAAACTATCTGTCAGGACCCGTGTATCATGTACATTATCACATAGTTTTGAATATGGACACTCTAAACCGCTTAAAAGTTTAGCTCCACTTTGAGAGAAAATTAAAAGGCTAAAATCACCTTCAACATGGCAAAACATGTAAAGCCACTTTCGCACCAAACACTTTTAGGGACTACTCAGGGAGCAAGTCACCCCTGTGGAGCTCCCCGGAAAACTAAACTCATTCCAGGACTTTGTTTGGATTGTATTCTCACCGCCAATACAAACGTTGTGTGATGCTGAAGTGTTGGTCCATTGATCTGTGCTTCTTTTCCCATTTTTAAGCACAAAGATCTGTTGTTTATATGGTTATCGGTGTACATACATTTAAACACAGAGATTGAGCTCAACACAGTGACTCGTGTCTGGATCAAAAATACACAAGTGCATCCATGGATCAGTCTACAGTTGCATCACTAGTACGTAATGACCAATCACTATACGCTTGTGTCACTACGCCAAGACCAATCACAGCATACCTGCATCACTCAGGGTTCCCATGCACTAAGAAAAGAAACTGCCTTGACAAAAAGTCCCTATACATGTTCTAAGAACTACAACTGACCGCAGTTCCTGCAGTGCGAACACACGACAAAGGGGCCACAGTTCAAAGAGCTATGAAAAAGTTACAAGTTGGGTGCACATGCGCCATAAGCCACCAGCATGATACTCAGCAGTGTACTGTTTGACAGCCTGCAGTCTTCCCATTCTTCCCATTTAAACGTATTGTAAGACAAAAATGATTACTTCTGAAAAATTTATAATTAATTTATACCTAAACATTTGGCACATTTTTTTTCACCACTTTGGAATCATAACGCGAAATTGATCAGGACCAGAATCGAAAATCAGAATCGGAATCAATAAAATGCAAACGATACCCAACCCTACTACGCATCAACTGCTCCTAGGATAGACTGCTGCACATGCGTGGTGTATAGGGTCACTTCACCAGAAGCTAGGTAGTGCAGATGCCTAAATAAACATAACTGAAGTTAAAAACTAGTGAATCAACAGCTCCAGAACACAGAATATACACAAAACTATGCTCAGAATCTGTCGTTTGATTCAGTTGCTAGACTTGGATCAACCTCACTCGCATGGAGGTGGTTTGGTTTTGGAAAAGACGAGTGTCACTCATAAGATGGATCTGTAAACTGTCGAAAATCGGTTATCATAAACTTACTCATTCCACTATCTGCAAACTAACCCCCACACAGAGTATAAAGAACATGAAAAGCTTCAGGAGTCAGCTATCCACAATGGCAATAAACGAGCCAAGGTACCATCACAAACCATATTCAATAAACTTTGGTGGAATCAGTCTCCAAAAAAGTGCCTTACAACAAGAAAAGCAACAAATGGAAAGACAGGCGCTGTCACCACTTACATCTCAAAAGACATGGTGCCAACTGAAGCAGTTGAAACAACTTTGGAATACATTAGACCAAGCTAGTACAATATAAGACACATGGCTCATTTAAATAATGTACACTGTAATTCGCTGCACATGTAGCATTGAAAAGGTGTCAGAAAAACTCTATTCATCCACTTTTATATAAAATGGCAGCCATACATCTCCATCAGCTTACAAGCACTATCTCCATCTATTTCACTGCACAACACAAATACAATGCATGAACACGCACATACAGTAAGTAGAGTAAACAGTAGAGGCAAAGTGCCACCCAATACAGGCCATGAGGACCAATCAAAGGTTCCTAAAAATCAGAATACATAAAAGACCCTAACCCTGATTGGGAGGAGGGAGTATTATCCTACTTAACCCATACATAACCTTACAAGATACACTAGCAGTTGTAGTACAGCAGTGCAAAGACATAAGTAACAGCACAGCTTCTGGTTTTATCAAACATATGGGCAGCCTCAATGAGCAGATCGAATGCTGAGCAACGCTTGTCTGGCAGTGCACTCCTCCTAAGCACTGAGATGATGAGCTACCACTCGAATCACGTGCACTGGATCTGCGCTCAGCAGCGTGAGAACCATGCGTGGGTCACGAGACAGTTGAGGATTAGTTTCTATTTGAGAATTAGTTTCTATTTGGGGCTGTAAGCCTCAGCACCACGAGCGTGGGGGAGAGAATCTAGAACTACTTCTTTACAATGCTAATATTTTTTAAAATGATATTATAGATTATTTAATGCACTAAAAATGAATTCTACCAAGATTAATTAATTCAATTTAGTTCTAATCCTGGAATGACTGAGCAATGTGCTGCACATAACCTCCACAGTGAAATTATTTTACTCATCTTCAATAGTTAAAAAAAAAAATAGGTGGCAGTGAATGTTGCTAATAACTAAATTAATGTGTGGAAAACACTGGAGTATTGTGTATAGTTTGTATAGCTTTGCTAAGAGCTAGTCATGTATATGCACTCAGGTCGGGCCAGTTTAGCATAATAACTTAGCCTAATGCATGTATTTGGACTGTGAGAGGAAGCTAGAAGGACACAGGGTGCCCCAGCTTGGGATCGAACCCAGGACCTTCTTGCTGTAAGGCAACAGTGCTACCCACCAAGCCACTGACCTGCCCGCCGTATGACTTACCGTATTTTTCGGACCATAACGCGCACCGGGTTATAAGGCGCATGAAATGAAACGAAACTCTTAAGTTCCGTCGGAAGCTCAGTTTGGTCTTTACCTGGCGCGTTAATGTTGAATTCTCTCGCAGCTGCTCTATGTCCATGTTGTACTGAGTGACTGATAGCGCGGAGTTTGAAATCCGCTTTGAAAATGAATGAATGAATGCACGTACCCTAATGCTGAAGCACATACCGTATTACTCCGCGATGCTGCGCACTACGGTGGCCGTAAGCTTCGTAACCTACCTAACCTAACGTGCTAAAACATTTTGACATATTTATGACATATTTATCTACAATCGGTTCTAGGTCAGAAAGCACAACCAGAATTAAGTCATACATTAGGCGCACCGCATTTTTAGGCGCACTGTCGATTTTTGAGAAAGTTAAAGGATTTTAAGTGCGCCTTATGGTCCGAAAAATACGGTAGCCTTATTCATGCTAAAAGGCAGGGAGTAACAAAGTCCAATTTGACAAGTAAATACAACATATGTATATGCAAACTAATTTGGTACTTCAAAAAACCTGCTTGGTGCAGCAGGATAGAACAGCATTTAAAATACCATTTAGATGAGATGATTTCTAATATTCCACCAGTTAAACAAGTCTACGATGCATCACAATGTAAGTATTAGTGGTTGACCGATGTGTTTTTTTTTAACGGCCGATGGTGATATTTAGAACGCAGGGTGACCGATGGCCGATATATGTTAGCGTAATGTTAGAGTAGTTCACAAGGTATCAGCTTTTAGTTTTTAATCCCAGCCCCAGTTAAGAGCAGCAAGTTGTAATGCTGAAAACTAAGTTTATCTTCTCATAAATGGCCCCACCCTCACTGACTGTTCTCTCAGCATCTCTCTTAGTTAATCAGTAGTCCCCTTTACGAGCTGCAAGTTACAACGCAGGAAAACAAGGTTTCTCTGCATTTTCTCCACCCTTTTTAAATATCAGCCTTGAGAGCACGGGTATCAAAAATTTGTTACATAGATCTTTAATGTAGATAAAATCTCTGGTGAAGAAACAGAGATAACGACAGTTTTCTCCAAAGCCACTGCATGTCACAAAACACAATACATTATTTCAGGCACAATCAGTTCCTAGCTTGAACATCATTTTAGTTTCAGTTCGTGTGGTTATTATGAGTCACCGTGTTCTGTCATACCGAAACACCCTGACATAACACACTGTTACAAAGGAGGATGCAGATTTTATAAGAGGGTGTTGATTCTTAAGTTTCCTTCTTACAAGAAATCTTAGCAGCATTAAAATGCACACATGGATATCCTGCTTGTTCGACAAAAACACTTCTCAAGGTTGGAAAAGCAAAGTTAGTTTGACTTAAATTACCCTGATTTTCCCTTCACAAGTTTGTCTTTTACCATGTAGTTTGTGAACTGTAGCTAGCTTTGCCCTGCTGATTCAAGTGGCCTTGTTATCCCTGTTTTTTTTAAGTGCATTTGAGATGAACTGAAATCAACTTCTAGAAACCTGATGAATATTTAAAAGCATGTGCTGCATTTGACTGTTCAAACAAAACAGCAGAACAAAACAGACTCTCAAATGAGTCTCTGATGAGGGCCATGTTATGAAAATAAACTGTTCTGTTTCCCAATGAAATAGGATAAAATAGTTACAAGCTGACTGATTTGCATATACATTCACTACTTCTAAGAAGTCATAAATCCTCTGCTTAGTGTCGGTTTTGCACTAAACACTAAATGCAGCATTATTTAAACAGAAATAACCCTTGGTCTCAGCAGTGCAGCTTAAGCTCTTCATACACCTGTTCATGCACACTTACAGGCCAGGGGAGGAGGTTGGGAAGAACAGATACTTGCGCTTTCTTCTTTTGTTAGTCTTTTTTGGATGCTGGTTATTAGGGCTGTCACAATGATTACATAACTGTCTAATCTCAATTATTTAACACAATCGCAATTAATTGAAATAATTGCAATTATGTAGGACTGCAGGAATTTTGTTGGTAGTTGGTAGATTTCTGCAACATCCAGAATTTGGTGTACCAAGTCTGAATAAAAGAAAGCAGTAAATGTATTCATTGAGATTTAATGGGGTTAACAGGTTAAAAACTTTCTAACTTGGTGCTGTAACATGTTTAGAGCGCGGCGCCAAAGTTGGAGGATTTGTTAGCCGTGTAGTTAATTTTACATTTTTGCCATGGATGCTACCAGAATGAGTGTTTTTGCTGATATATTCACTTTTCTCATGCTGGGATTGTTAGTTTTGTAGGCACGTGGGTGTTTTTGGGTGCACACATATGCAGTGCATCATTTTGATAGTAATCAGAATTAGCTGCTAATCAAACATGGCTAATAAGCGAGCTGGCTGTTTAGTCACTTTAAGCTTATATGTCATTAGTTGTGTTCAATGAAAAGACAATTGAATCATAAATCATAATTATTTACATGCCAACTAACCGGCAGCTAAAGTTTCAGAATTGTGACAGGCCTACTGGTTATGCTTATTTAATACTCATTTTTGGTTAATGCTCGTTACATTGGAAATGATGGATAAGGTTTTTTAATGGAGCTTTTTGCTCACCTAGCGTCTGTGTGCGTTTGTCTGTTTGCTTTTGTGTTGCCTGGCTCTCCTGGTTACCAAATTCTGGCTGCCCTGACTGATTATCATTTTTGCTCTTTTGATTGTTTACACTTGTTGCAAATATTCTTAGGAGTATCATCTTTGTTGTCAGGTATTGTTTAATATTTTTCCCCCTACCCATTCTGTCATCCCAAACCTAGACTGGGATGTAACATCTGCACCAATGTTTAGGTGGCTGGTACGTAATAATGAAGACGCATGGAATAAAGATGCATGGCTGAACTTAAAAGTGAATGAACAAAGTGTGTCAGGAGACAGACACCACCAGCCTTGCGGTCTACTTCAACTGAGGTGGTTTGTCTTTGAAAAGATGGATGTTGCTCAAAAGACAATAAAAGACTGCAAAGCGGTTGCTGTTAAAGATAGCTCGACAACTAACGTATTTCATCTGCAAACAAACCACTGTGCAGAACATGAAGATTATGACAAACTTTGGCACTCAACTGTCCATAATAAAGTCTTAAACCAGCCAAGGTACCAGCACAAAAACACCCCCAGCAAACTTTAGCATAATCATTCGGCAAAAAAGTGCCTTACGACAAGAAAAGCAACAGATGGTGAGACATGAATCCTGTCACCAATTACATCACGAAACACACTGTGCCAATTCAGCTGGGTTCAAACTACTTTTGAATACTTTAGACCCAAGATATGCACTGGCAAAGCATTCTCTAATTATTGTTATAGATAAAATCACAGAAAATACTGAGATTTCTTTACTAAATATCGCACACCCCAGTAGTGTGTGTCAACCTAACATCCACATGAACGGCAGGACACAACGTTTCCCAGCAGAACACTGCCCAGAGCATCACAACGTCAATATTATTCACTTCACCTGTCAGTGGTTTTAATGTTACGAATGATTTTGGTCTTTTATTCCTTACCAGCACCATGGTTTAACTATAATCTCTCTCTGCAGTGCTGATTTATGGTTACTCATCTAATTATACTGTGGGTAGGGGGTAGTCTGGATGGGATTAACAAAATACAAAGACAACAACAAAAAGTAAACAAGAAAAACTACAAATGCAACAAATCTCATCAGCCCAGAAGCTAGCCTTAACTTAAACCAGCTGTGGTCACTGTGCTATGTGGGCTGCAGGGTACAGAACACAAACAAGCAGACAATGGGATCAGAACAGAACTAATCCTCTCTTCAAGAGCATTTACACTGACTGAGCTCTATTAGGATCACCTCAGAAAATATTCACATCAACCACCACAACGGGAAGATGTGACATCCAGTGATTTTAACCTTGGCATGATTGTTAGTACTTCTATAACTGTCGGTCTCCTGGGATTTTCATGCACAACAGTCTCTAGATTTGGTGCAACTCAGAACGGAGCTATAAAAAGAAAAAGTGAATGGCAGTTCTTCAGAAGGAAACACCTTGTTAATTGGTGAGGTGAATTATGAGTGGCCAGACTGGTTCAAGCTGACAGAAAGGCTACAGTAACTCAGTTAACCACTCTGTACAATTTGTGTGCAGAAAAGCACATCACTGAGAACAACATCTTAAACCGTGAAGCAGATGAGCTACAACAGAAGACCATGTCATCTTCCACATCTTTCAGCCAAGAACAGAAAGCTGAGGCTGCAGTGAGCACAGATTCACCAAAACCCTACCCAATATTAGTATAGTGTTTTCTACTAAAGAGCTTGGTGAGTGTAGTTGCTATTAGCTCTCACATACAATGCTGTAGATCCTCTGAGTCATAAAGCGCCTCAGAGCGTGTACATGAAGTGTGCAGGTCTCAAGGAGACAAAACAGAGAAACTAACAGGGATGTAACAATACACTCAGCTCATGATTCGATATTCTCTTGACATTTTAAACAAAACTGAATGAGGAAACATGACTTATTTCTGATGCCTAAATAATGCAAGATAACATGCATTTTTCTTACCTCACATTTTTAGCTGGAATATGATCCTTTTCATGTTTGTGTTTAAGACTAACACCTACTGAACAAAGCTAGTTGAAAAAGCAACCAAAGCAAGTAGTAATGAGGATCAACTATCTATAAAAGTTTCTCAAAATGCCTCAGTGTCACTGCAGGACTGAAAATAGTCCACCAAGCGGTACTTGATCTGTGGTGGTCCAGTGAGGGTCCTGACCATTAGAGAACTGAGTAAAAGGGACAAAAAGTATGCAGAGAAACAGATGGATTACAGTCTGCAATTTTAAAACTACAAAGTGCTTCTATATGGTAAGTGGAACTGAAAAAAATAGACAATAAATATAGAAACACACATGAACTCTAGAATGTACTCTGAGCCACACAAAGATATTGTCTCATTTTGTTGGTTTATGTTGAAAACAACAACTTCCAAGCGCTAATAAAATTGGCAAAAACATACAGATCAAATACTGGCTTCACAATACTCACAGTAACCAAGCAGAACCACTGCCAACAGATAATGTAAATCATCACAAGTGTGATTGTGACATGCATTAAGAGAGTTCACAATAAATATTACACAAACATCATCATGTGTCTGTGGGGAAGATTAAACGCTGCCTGATCAAATGTCTGATTGGGTAATTAATCTGCATTTCAAACTAGCATCAGCATCAATGCTGTCACTTAGGCCTGGGTGATATAACAACACTACCATTCGTACTTGTCAAATTACATGATAGCCAGTGGCACAGACTGATAGACTACATCAAATATTCCTGCTAAAGCCTGCAGCGTAGACACCCAAGCACTCATCATGTATAGTGACAAGCTGAGAGACACAATATCTTTACATATACAAAAGTAACGCATGTTTACATCAATCGGGAAGTCAAAAAACACATTTGAATGTTCTATTTATGTACTTATGTTAAGAGCACAGAAAGAGAGCATGACTATTTCCTTGCATGTTGCATTGCCATGACCTGCTAGTAGTAGCTGCTCATGCCCATTCCTACCACAGAACATGCAACTGCCTAGAAATGCTGCATCGGTACATAACATGTCATACGTAACCTAAGTACTAATACGGTATGATTGTCTTGCGTGTTCGTGTACTCTTTCCTAAGCATAATTTTGTAACCCTAATAAATTAACAACCAGCACTGATTAATAGAAAAACATTAATAAGAACTGATCACAAATCTGTGTTGTTTCTTTTTCTGTCATTTTCTCCAAATCACCTGTTGCTCTGATGGCTGTGGTGGCCTAGCAGTTAAGGTACTGGACTCCGGACCAGAAGATCAAGTGTTCAAATCCGTCCTCGGCCAAGCTGCCACTCTTGGGTCCTTGAGCAAAGCCCTTAACCCACAACTGCTCTGGCTTGCTTAGATTGGAAGTTGGTCTGGATAAGGGTGTTCAGCTAAATGACTAAATAGACCAATGCAACAAGCAGTCACAGAGGTTCATACGGTTTTTGTATTAATTATGTACAGAACAAAGAAACTAATAAATACCTCTGCCAACTGTGTCCTTATTTTTGTCTTTGACCAAGCAAACGGGAATTTCCATGCTGAAAAAGATATACAAACAATATCAACAGCAGCAGAGGTAAGTTTTAAGACTGCTGATGTAATAGAAAGAGAGCATGGTGCGTGACCACTAGTTACAAAAATTGTTTTTGCTGGTATACAGAATCCAGTTTAAAGTACCAGCAGTTTCTCTACAGTGCCCAGCAGTCTGGGATAAACTATACAATTATCCCACTCCTGACAAACACCTCATTGGGGACTGTGGTGGCCTAGCAGTTATGGTATTGGTCTATGGAGCAGAAGGTCCTGGGTTCAAATCTCACCTCTGCCAACCTGCCACTGTTGGGTCCTTGAGCACAACCCTTAACCCACGATTGTAAGATTGCATCGACTGTAAGTCGCTCTGGATACGGGTGTCTGCTACAGTGGTGCTTGAAAGTTTGTGAACTTTTTAGGACTGTGGTAGAATGGCGGGTAAGGTACTGGACTATGGACGAGAAGGTCCAGGGTTCAAATCCCACCTCTGCCAACCTGCCACTGTTGGGTCCTTGAGCAAGGCCCTTAACCCACAATTGCTTGGATTGCAAGATTGTATCAATTTTTAGTCTCTCTGGATAAGGGCGTCTGCTAAATGCCGTAAATGTCAATTATGGGCTTGAAATTAAGAGTGGGCAATATGACAATATTTTATTGTACCATAAATTGTTATCTGCTTTGCTTTTCTGAGCATATCAAAAGATATTTTAGTGCTTAAAGAATCCTGACCACATGTTTCATTATAAAGAGTGTAATTAGTTCAGTTTAATTGGATGCTGTACTGCAAATTTTGAATGCAAATCACTTCACTAATTAGGGAATAATACTCAAATAGTAGTTTTTAGAATCCGTCACTGCTGATGTGTCCGCGTTCACATGCATTGTGATACATATCAAGTATGGAAATGTCTTTAAATATTGTGATATAATGTTACCAAATCACCCACCCCTACCTAAAATGCATGCTGTTGTATAAGAAGTTTACCTGAGTTACTGCTAGTTATATTGAACATGCTTCAAGTACTGTACAGACTGTAGACCTAGGCTTGTGTGTTAAGTTTGATTGATGGCTAAAGATTAATGATCACCAACAAAAGCTGTCCATCACTGTACAGGATATTTTTGCGAGCAGTATTTGGTAGGTTCACAATGTCCGGTAGTAGGTACTGGCTTTACTTTAAATTTGATTGGTTGAAGCTACAGAAATGAAACCCTGAAAGGCAGGCATGACTTTTCCCCCTGTATTTGTGATTGAAGCTACAACCTAAGGACTTGAATCTTTCATAATGTGGCACCACTGTTTTGATGGTGTGTTGTCAGGAAAGCCTCGCCAAATCTACACGTTACAGAGAGTTACACTGTGCATCAAAACACGACGTCTTTGCATTATTCCTGTTTAACTGCCGCGACTTCTAGCGCAAAAACGGCTATAAATGCAATGTACAGCTCGCTAACCGGCTGGCAGTGGGAATATATCGAGCTAACTCTAGCTTCTGCCTGGTGTGTTTGTTATAACGATAACCTGCTCAACAAAACCCGGCGTTACACACAGACACACTATCTTACACACACACATCTGTATACCTACTGCTTTCAGTTCAGCTTTCGGAATCTCACAGGACTCGGTACCAAACGCGTTGGCGCTAATTTAGCCTGAAGAGGAAGCTAGCTACATTAGCTTTAGCTTATTAGCCACAGTGACACAACCAAGTCTCGACATCACAACAATAACAACGTTCCTCCACCCAGCTACAAACCAGCAATGTAGTCCAACCGTTTGAGGCACCTTTTCCACGCAGCCCTAAGCAAACGCTACAGAGCACCGGCAGCACCAATCAGTGATGAATAGCTCCATTACAATTCATATCAATAGTAAAATTTCCAGCTACGCTTTACCTTCAATTCCGCACTCTCCGCCATCTTGTTTCTCTGGCGCATGCGCGCTAGAGGGCCGGCACGTGAGCGGGGTCCGTTAACGTTTGTCCCTCAGATTCAAAATTAGCGCCCAGTTTTTCACATGAACACCAGCTTTTCAAACGGTGCCCGGCTCATTCAGATCCGTCCACACAAATGACACCCTGTCCAGTGCTGTGTGCATATCATAAAATAGATACCAAATTAAAACACGACATTTTTTCAAATTATTGATTAGTTTTATGAAGTTTTCTGGCGGGTTGGGTACAGTGTTGCCGACACATGCAACACTGCCCTTGCCACACAGATAAAGCTTTATGGACAGACCCTCAGTTTGGACTTTTGCTCTTCCATACTAGATAACTCATTATTCTCTACTTTCAGGGCACGTATTATCAAAATTACGACATGGAAGCATCACCACTCACCACAAAGTAGTATCACTAGCCAGCCAGTTAGTGGATAGTTTATTCACTAACAACTAACCTGCCATGGGACTTACGCATTGTCCTTGTTTCATTAAACATTGTAACCAGTCTACAAACCCAACTCGTTGTTATTACCTGGACACAGACGTTTTGGAGGGCAGTGGCTCAATGGAACCTTCCATCCCATGCCACTCACCCAACTTCAACAATGCACCATTTCCACTACTTAGCCCCTGGTGTCATTCATGATCATATCCACATTTTCATGTGTTTTAGACTAGATATTTTACGAGTCATTTCTTCAGGAAAGAGTGTCGTGGATTATGACAGAATTCCCAATTAGTTAATCAAAAATCACTTAAGACAAGTTAAAAAACACAGTAATTTATTGCATTAACTCATGAGCGTCAGCATCAGAACATGTACACACCATAAAAACAATGTGAAAATGTCAACAACAATCAGTTTACCGGTTGTTATATACTTTTCATTAAGCTACCTTTAGACATTATGCCATGATTGTTTTTAAACTTTTAGAAAATCTCTTTCTAGGTCTCTCACGGCACTATTATCTCTGACTTCAAGTTGTTTTCCCCCGGAAGTTGCCCAATTCTACTGCCCAAAATGTAATCGTAGAATCGGGCCTTGGGCACTCTTTTGTCTATATAAGTTTTAAATATGTATCTTTATTTAATTTACTTCATGTATATTGTTAATACATTATGTGTTTATGCATGGATGGCCTTTATTATGTACAGCTTCCTATGAGCCAGACTCATCATGGTTTACCACATGTTTATGATTTAAGTTTATTCTGTAAGGAACTGTGAAGGTAAACGTACCCAAGTTTTTCATTCACCTACACACCTGTTTAAATGTGATGTGACAATAAACACTGAATGATTGATTAATGTTTTTTTTTTTTTCATTTAAACGTTTGGTGGCTTAAATGTAGGCGTCTCTGTACAGGTTACTGGAGTTCATGACATCTCCACGTACAAGGCCATTACACACATTAATACAAATTTAGTTTGGGTTATTCTCAAGTCCTGGTGAGAACTCTGAATCACAGGTGCATACAGCAAAACAAGTACGGGTAGTTCTGATGAGAATACTCAAAGCCATAACATTCATAAGCTCAAAAGTTTTCACTCTAATGTACAAAAGCAAGAATAATGGAACAACAGGGGCGTAGATAAACAAAAATAATACCTGAATTATGTTTATATTCTGTTCTACACTGCAAATACATATATGTATATGAAACCTGTCTTGTATGTGTTTATTTTGTACATTTTAATTTGTAATTCTGTGTTTTCATTTGGTTTTGTTTAGCTTGTGATGATACTGTCTCTTGCTGTTTTGCTGTTTGTTGGACAGGCTGCTGCTGTAACACCAACATTCCCCATCTGGGAGTAATAAGGTGCTATTTCTCATTATTTAGCACTTCAAAATACATATTAAGCCTAGACCAATATATTCATTAGGCATCTTTATCTAGTAACCCTACATGAATATATTGATCAATAAGCAGTATTTACTCCTGTCCACAGATCAGCTTTGCTTTTTTTGGGATTTGTGTTGAACCTTGACAAAATTGTGGATCAGTAGATAAGATTAAAGGCTTCCTATGTAAATTCCTTAAATTGTACGATAAAAAATAATGTTCTGTTTGAAGCTTGTCTTTCTGTCATTATGGGGACTTCCCCCACAAGGTAAAACTGTCCGTTCTTTCTATCCTTGTGGGTAGAACAGGCTATTGCTAGGGTGGTTTGAGGACACTGATTCTGGGTGCTCTCTTTAGGCAGCGCTGTCTATACACTACATGTTCTCTATGAGAACTGGCTGAATGAAGAATTGGCTGATACAGCAGAAGGCTCTAGAGTGAGTAATCAAAATAGCACAACACCTAAGAGGACTAGAATTCCTCTTAGGTGTTGTGATGTTTTGATTACTCACTGTAGAGCCTTCTGCTGTAAAGCCTACAGCTGGAGTATGGTATGGTAATGCAGTAAGTCATAAGTCTCACTATAGCACACCTGAAGAAACATATTAGCATTTTCTGGGAAGATAGGCTCTCATCAACCACTTTAAGTAGTAATGGCATTGCTGTGCCTTTTGTACAATAGAGGAGGTTTTGGTGTTGGTGGACCAAAGAAAGTCTTTAGTGATGATGATGCCCAGATGTTTAAAGCTTGATAGCTTACTTTTTCCACTGGTATATCTTTCATGTGTAGTGGTTAGTGGTTTCTTAGAGTTTTCCTCACAACTTACAAGTTTTGCACCTTTTCATGTAGGCAGACTCGTTAATGTTCATGATCAGACATATGACTGTTGAGTAGTCTGTTAAAAGTGTGAATGGTTACAGATGTGTGTTCTTATTCATACGCCATGGAGTTTGAGGACTAATTTGCTGGGCCTAATTGCACTGAACTCAGAATTATAGGGACGCTCTTAATATGGGTCATAGCCAGTCTCTCCAAACACTTTGCATTGAAGGAGGAGAAGAGCTGGGTGGAAGTCATTTAGACACTTTGCTGCAAGTTTACCTGCCCAGGAATTCCATCAGGTTCGGCAGCCTTCTTGTTTTCACAGCTTGTAAAAAACCCTGATTCTACGTCTATTTTTAGCTTTTAGAGCTAAGGTGAAATCAAATGATCTCTGTTGCCTCAGTCATAAGAACAATATTGTTCAGCCAATCAATGTACCAATATGGCTACAGCAATAATTAAAATAAATGGGACGTTTATATCGTATATAACACACTAAATGTAACAACATACTTTAGATATAGTGTATAGGCCAGTATTTGTAAATATTCCTAAGTCACTAACAAGGTAACGTTGATTAAAGTACGCCCTCTACTGTTAGCCTACTAATAGCACTCATTAGATATCAAGTTAATTCACTTTAACTGAGCAATAAAAAGCAGGGGGACCACAGCTTGTGTACCTGATGACACAAAATAAATATAGCTTAAAATATTACACCCGTATAGACATTTGCACAAATCACCGAAATGACACTAGGTGAGAAACCCTGGGCTAATGCAGTAAAGCATATAAATCAGTGTTAATGTCGATCAATTGTACATAGTATTTCAAAAGTATTAGAATGTACAATATAATCTACGTAAAAATGATATGATGTTCCGTTTACATGATTAATTAGTCATAGACACATCCATAGCTGGTGTTTAAGCACAGGTAGGCTAAACCTTTGGACTAGGTGTTAATTTATGCTCTGCAATGCAGGACGTTTTGCCCACTAGATGGCGGGGTAGGACTATACATAATAAAAATCTGTTTTTGCTTTATAGACTTAGGATATAGGTGAAGTTTAAGACCAGTCTTAATCTTACTAACTGGATTGGGGGATGTAATGACCCCTGGGCTTGAGCCATTGCTGGGACACTATACATACACAATGCTTTGGCAAAAAAGCCCGTGAGCAAAAAGAAAAAATGTCAACCCTTATGAAAAGCACTGTAATTGCATTATAAACAGCGAGACAAATGCAATATATGACTAAAATGCTGTGGAATATTTTACCGTCACCATATACCAAAAATGCATAGTTGAGCAGACTATTATTATTATTATTATTATTATTATTATTATTATTATTATTATTTACTAGAAGTGTGTGTTGTCTGCCAGTGTATTAAAGAGAGGGATCACCAAGGCAAGCTAAAACTAAAAGACCCACTACAACAATACAGCCAGTCACAATAATTAAACTCACCTGATTTCCAATAATCCCATATCTTTAGCTTAGAAACTTTTAGAACCGTCAGTACTCTTCTGAAAATTTCAGGCCTGTATGCACAGTCCTATTCATACAGTTTGACACAGTTATTGTTCCTTGATTCCTCACTAGTCAAAACTGCTTTTTTTTTTTTTGCGACTTTCACTCTTTTCATGCTCGCATTACCATAACCATAATTACTCTATGGTTATTCCAGGCATTGTAGTCTGTTTCACAATAGAACTGGAAGTGTCATTACCCATTACTTTAAGAGTTTGTGGCCATGGATATAGCCCAGTTTAACTCATGCATAAGTCTGACTACACTAAACATAATTAATAAATATCAAGTTTATTGATTTCTTAAATAAACAAATTACGTATCCATAAACAGTGATAATGACTGAAAGCTCAATAACTTGACTTTGCACTATTAAGTACACCAGAATAAAAAGCCTCAAAAAAAGAGAAAAGCCTCTTTATATATATTTATATATGTATGTATAGAAATATATATTTGTCCTGTAAATAAAAAGCCTCATATATATATGTATATATATATTTTTTTACTTATATATATTTTTTTATATATTGAATTTAATATAAATATATATATTTATCCTGTACGAGGTCCAAATATATATAAAGAGGCTTTATATATATATTTTTTTTTGAGGCTTTTTATTATGGTGTATATATATACATATATATATATATATATATATATATATATATATATATATATATATATATATATATATAAAGAATTAACAAAATATACTATTGTCCTTCCTTGGATAACTGAAATGGCAAATCAAAACAAATCAATGCTAATTGGAATGGCAAAGCCTTTCCAATGCGAAGTAAACCATGTTAAAAATTATACATATAAGTGGAGTATAAGAGTGCAGCAAAAGTTCAGACATCAATTTTCCCTCTGTCCTGTAACACATAAGTGGAGTGGAGCAGCCACACCAGTAACTGAATGCTGCTTTATGAGTGAATTCTCCAGAATTGTACAGTTCACAGAATCAAATGTCAAAACAAATAGGCCTACAAATGGGGACAAGATAACAAATGTGTGTGAGAGAAAGAATTTCAGTGGATTAATATGAATAAAAGTAAATAATTGAGACTTCCCAAAACAGAGAGGGGAAAATGATCAGACTAAAGCAGAGTGCCTAAAGTTTTTTCTTATATGGGGAGCTGTACATCTTCAATGCATAAGGATGCTGGAATACATCTGGAAATCTCTCTCTCTCTCTCTCTCTCTCTCTCACACACACACACACACACACACACACACACAGAAAAGGTTAAGGAAGGTCATCATTCCTTTGGTTATTTCTGATTTTTGTTTTTAATAGTGTAATGGAGATGTTAAACTGTTAAATAGCAGTTCCAGTTCCAGTGGCTCAGTGGGTAGTGCTGTTTGCTGAAAACAATAGTTCTTGAGGGCCTCGGTTCAAATACTGGGTGGAGTTTGCAGCTTAAATGCCGGGTGGTGCCTTTACGTGGCTCTGTGATGGACTGGTGCCCTGTACAGGGTGTTCATCTGCCTGTACCTCGTGAATTCTGGATTAGGCTCCAGATCCTTCACAATGAACGGGATACATTGGGGTTATTTTTTTTCAATATGTCCCACTTTACTTGTATATTAATATGTAGCTTAAGCTATGATATATAATATTTACATGTCCCACTTTCATTCGGATTAGATACACATATGGATTGCAGCGCATCAGATCCACTTACCCCGAGTGGAAATGATTGGTACATCAGAGGTATGATATTGTGCAGTAGACTTTTCTGTTAATGTGTTTACTTCAGTGCATTCAGATGCATCTGACCACATTACACACTCTGTGACCACATCCACAGGTACTGATTCTATCCTGGTTTACAAAGTAGGACTGTTATCTGAACACTACCTGGCTCATAATGCAGTCTAATAAAAACAATTTCCATCTAACAGTGGCATTCTAATGAATACTCTAATGCTCATGCCGTATTATTCTCCAGTAATATTACTTCAAATGTTTCTCTAGTCTTGGTCTGGCTAGTGGAGAATCCTCATATTATAATAACACAACGACTATTGTTTTCAGAAATTGTTATCAAAAAGGTCACAATAATGTAGCCCTCTCAAACAGGATAATTTATTCCACCATTCAGTCAGCAGTCTTGCCATCAGGGGTTGCTTAGTTAAAGTGCTTTACATCAATATTTTACACAGTTTACACATGAGAACAAACAACACTGATGAACAACATGACTTAAACAAAACTGTTAAAAATACACTGACAAATTATTGTATAATCTAAGGTAACAAAGTGCCCTAACATCTCACCAACAGAAAGAGTATCACAAGATATGACTTATATTACATATGCATTGCACAAAGCCAGCTAATGCAGAGCTAAGTATACTCTAAAACATGATCATACTTCAATGGAACATGTCAAAGATCCATCATGAGCTAGATTTTTTTATATACAATAAGCCTTTTTATGTAATGTATTTACAGTCTTGCATTCTACAGAAAAAACATTCTCGTTCCAGATCAGTATGTGAAAATGGCATTGGTCTGTGAATGTGCTTTATTGGTATAGCAATGTCCCTGTTAAGAGCAGCCTTGTTAGTGAAGGTCAAGCTGAAGGCATCACGGTGGTAGCAGAGGAGGCTTGAAGGTACATGTCCCAGCACAATGACGAGGGGTCAGCATCTTACAGGAGAAATGGTGGAGTGCGTCGTGAGCTTCTGGGAAAAAGGGGATGGATCGCTTAAAACATGAAAGGTTTTGAAGATTAGTACTCAGTGTGTGTGTATATATGTGTGTGCATGTGTGTGTGTGTGAGAGAGAGAGCGAACGGGCACAAGGATGGGGCAGTCCAAGGGGATGAAGGTTGTAAATCAATTTAAATGTGGTGATGAGACCAATGTGATATCTCTAATAGTCAACATACAAGGACAACACATAATTAACAATACACTTTGAATTCCTTTGAATAATTAGACAACTATTTATAATCTAAGCCAAATATTCAAACGTCTGACATCTGTGTATACAGTTCTTCAAAAGCACACATCCATCACTTAAATGTGTCCTTGTTCTGTCTGCCTAATTCTGTATTATTGTTCACCTTTGCTAGAATATACTTGCTTTTAACTTCTATTGGATGGTATAACAAGCCCTTGTTTCGTCGCCCAACACATATTGAGCAGCAGATACAACAAATTACTCATATCAAAGGCCAATTATTATCCTGCAGGTTCAGTTCTTTAGATTTTGAGGCACATGCTACAAATTGTAGTATAGCATAAGCCAGTAAAATAGCTTATGTATGCCAGAATTAGGCAGCATGAGGTTTCATCTCTAGGACAGTACCTCACTAAACCAGAAAAACCCCCAAATGATTTGTGTTGTAGAGAGGTTAGCCTATCCCAGAATGTACTCTGAACAGGCTGCCCTTTAATCACAGGGCTGTATAAGCATCACTGTTTGACTGCCCCTGTCCGTCCTCTTCTTCCTTGGACATGACCAATTGTGGCTGCATGCTGGCCAACCCAACCGAAAGGCACCATAATACTCCAAGCTGGGTTATTAAAGCGTGGGCTAGTGAACTGCATAAACCATGAAATGATGCATTTAAATTCCTCTTTCAAGTAATGTAATAAAATGCTAATTTAAATAAGAAAAACATTTTTTACTTCTTGAATCTGACTAATCCAATTGTGCAAACCTTATCTGATTACCAGAGATATAGGCAAGCTGCTTTTACAAAATGACAAAATTAATGGTTCTATTTTGAATGGCAAGACATTTCAAACACTGAACCATGTAAAACATTTAGCATGACCAGTAAAGCTATGCAAAGTGTATAAGGTAAAACATTATGTGAAGTGGAAAACTCACCTCGAACAATCTGCAGCTGCTGTACCATTTCCTCACGATAGGTCAATTCCCTTTTCATTTGGTCTTGAAAGTTATCTAGGGAACAAATATCAATTTACAGCAATTAATAACAATATTATTGGCCAGGTGGGGCTGGGACTGTATACTAATTAGAAAGAACACGCACTAATGTATCTGTGGTTGGAAGGTTATGAACCTCGTGAATATGCCTTACTGGTTTTTGGATGAGAAATAAGGTACATTTACATAAAAGGTCAAAATAATAAAAGCATTTAGATTGATTAGTGTTAAGGCTTTAGCCTATAATACCTTTGAGACTTTGGAATTCACGTTCCAACTTCTTTCTCAGCTCCACTTGTTCCAATAGCTGTTTCTGAAGTTCTTCTGCTGGGAATACATGATTAACAGTAAAGTCAAGAGCGCATTATTACAAGTCTGGCATATAAAATAATTTCAGATGAAGTAAATAACCCTTTACATATTTAATAACCTGACGGTGCATAAACAAAAGAGCATAATGTAGTTAGGCTTGTAAATAAAACATTAAAACATATTTACCCTAGCCTAAAAATGTGCTTAATAGTCTATAAATGTGGTTCCCAAACTGGCTCCCCCAGGGGTTCATTAAATATAGCCAGGGGTCTAAGATTTTTACGATTATTAGGCTATAAATATAAGTACTGTTAGGCTTAAAAGGAAACAAATAAATGAATTAACTGCAGTCAGGACATTCTAATAAAAATAAGAAATATTTTATGTGACATAAAGTGCTTTGGGTTTTAATACAATGTGACTGGTTCAAATATTGAGAGTGGAAAATTCAGGAATATAAAGAAGACTATTAAAAAAATCTGATCATACAAGATCCTTAAACATGAACAGCATTAAGCTTCTCTATTTTGATAATTACTTATGAGTTCTATAAGGATATAGTATTTTGTCCAATTTCTTCTGAATCTCAAATTCAGTTAGGTGAACATGTCTCAAAACGCCATGGGATAAAGATTTAGTAAAAACAAAAATCTGTTTTTGATTGAATAGATACTATGTGCCTGCAGTTGGTGCAGTTTGAATTTCCAATTGGAAAACCCAAATTATATTTGTTTGCATTTAGGACTGCCATCCAATGATCCCTCTGATGATTTTATTTATTAAAACAGAGATCTAGGATCCTATTTCAGTCGCAGCATGATTAGCTCTCTAATGGAGAATTAGATTAAACTGTAAAAAGCATTTGATATTGTTCATAAAGCAACATAATACTAACAACAATAATTATTATTATTATTAAAATTTGCCTATTGTTGCTATTCTTCTTATTATTATTAGTATTATTATTATAGTTGTATAATTAGAATTAAATAATTCATAGACTGTATTATAATGGTTATTGCTGTAATTGTTATTAATAGAAAATAATAATTTGATTATTAACTTGCCCTTTGCCATGCTTTCGATGTCTTTCCCGATTAGTGACACTCTGCCTGATTCACTGCGCATTGCTTCCATATCTAGACACAAAACAGGTGTTAAAATTTTGATATTAGGCGGCCAGTGCATGTTTATTGTTCTAGCTGCATAGTTTATTATAGGTCGATATGAAGCTGTGTTCTCACCGCCGCTCGCTTCCCTCAGTCCTCCTTCAGAAAGGCGGGTGAGCTCGTGCAGTGACTTGGGCGTTATTTCCTCAACCGTGGACGTGGGTTCCTCCTCGTGCACGTCTTTAGCTGCACGGAAAAAAATCGAGAAACGTGAGCAAATCGATTGATCGTACGAATTCCTGACAAAGTGCTCTCCGGAGAGCAAACAAAAGCGGATCGTACCGCCGGTGTCGCGCGGCTCGCGCTGGTAAGTGGCTGTCGAGCTGAAACATGGCGCGCTCATGTGATAGACTGGCTCGTCCCTTTCGAGTGCATACACCTGCAAAATGAAGCAGGCAATTAGTGCCAATTATCCTCAATTTCGCCTTTTCTTACATCCTGCAACAAATAAATAAATTCATTAAAAAACAGTTTTAATAGTCTCAACGGGCAATTTGCATAACCACTATTTAGGGCAAATTAAGGGTTCCCAATTGAAGAACAATAGTCATCAACGCTCTTGAACGTTAGTATAATTAATTTGCAAATTTAGAAGCAATTATTCTCCGCTCGTATTCTCTACATGTCTGCTTTCTTGGCACCACACTGATCATTAAGTATGAAAACTGGAGAAATGCATGGGATGATGTTGCGTTATCAGTATTGCAGAATATGGATAACCTACTATTGAAGCTCAGACTTTCTATTCAGTACCTTTGAGTTCTGTACCTCATACCCTTCGAGGCACAAGCTTGGCTCGACTGGACCCACCACTCAAGATTAAAGGAACGCAACCATCAAGACTCTTCCTGTAGGCTTCTGGCTGGCCCAGGTGGTGGAATAAACTTTCATTGGATGTCCGAATGGCCACATTTCTTTCTGTCTTCAAACGGCGAATAAAGACTCACTTCTTTACTCAGCACTTACATATTTAATTCTTTTTCACTCTATTTGTGGCTTTATTTCCATCCTAACAGGATTCAGTTGGATTATGTTCTTGGGCCATTGCTTATTTGTATTAACATGAAGTAATGTCTAGTGAGAAGAATACAAAGCACTTCTACGTCGCTCTGGATACGCGCGTCTGCTAAGTACTGTAAATGCAACTTGGCAGAAGCAAAAGCGCGGCGCTGAACCATCTAGTGTCCGAAAACGAACGCTTATTACAACCCAACAGCCTGTTCAACTCTGAGATTTTGCAGTGCATTAAGTTTTATATCCGTGAGGAGTAACTATACCTCACCTCAAAGCGCGCCGGGGGTTTGCTGCTCTCCAACAACAGCTTGTTCTTCTCCGGATCAGAAGCGCGAGCCTCGCTGCTGTGCGTTGCGTCGCTTATAGCGCATGCTCGGACGTGTTCCTCCGCTTGACCCTTTGCTCCATCCCCTCGCACGTGTGCACTCAGAGCAGGTGGACTGTGATGGTGGTCATCCACTGAGAGTTGCAGGCAGTCTTCATCCTCCTGCGCTTTGTGCGATTCTACGTCCACGTCCGGGTCCTCTGCGCTGTCATCAGCGTCCGGAGAAGCTGACCTGTAACTCGAGCTCTCACTCAGAAAGTCAGGGGACAGGTACCCGGGTCTGGCTGCCGGAAATCCGCCCCTGTTTCCGTACAGCTTTGCTATGCTCTCTGTGTCCTTAACCACGGGCCTAAAGGCCGATATGTAGCTCGATTTTCTCGGCACACTTTCCGCGGGCCTGGTCTCGTCCCCGGATTTGTCCTCGTCGTTGCGGCTGGACTGGGTGCTGGAGCAACGGTCTGTCTCCGCTGCGCTGTCCTTCGGGGTGTCACTTTGCTCTGAAGCGTCAAACTCGTGCTGCCGCGCGCTAATGACTTCTGTAGGCGGTTTTGGTGGTGCATGGTGGTATGGAGGCATGGTCAGACCACCGGCAGTCGGCCAGAACATGGGGAATGAAGGATAGGCACTGTCCTTAACTCCTGGCCAGAACACTCCAGGCAGGTTCGGTTTATTTTGATCCCCCACAACTCCGTCATCTTTCTTCTGGCAGAGTCCAAATGCCTGGAAGCCGTATGGATGAGGGAAGAGGGGTGGTGGGATCTTCTGAAGCATGCCAAAACTCTTGCTAGGTACTGGGATCACGGGGTAGCTGCGGATGCCAGTGGGAATGGGCACAGTAGCCCGGTCCTCGTCACATCGCAGACTTTTGTGAGGTACCTCAGATGAATTACTATGGACTCGACTCGGGGGGCCTTGTGATTTGAGTGGGGACGAGCTGTCGGACCCGCTGCCAGGCAGTGTTCTCTTCCGGCTGCCTCCGTTAAACATAGCTTTGACGTCCTCCCAGGCGTGGGTCACATCATCTGATAAGCTCTTTTCCGTCAACTTCAGGTGCCGTCTCCATGAGTTGAAGTTGGCCGCGTCAGGCTGGGTGTACTTGGACTCGGGCGTGCGGTGAGAATGAAATATGAACTTGTTCGGTGAGAAATACATGTTACAGAACGAGCATTTGATGCATTTGGCTCTGGAGCTGTTGTACCGGGCCGGGATGAAGCTTCCGCGGCAGCCCCACGCGCACTCGTGCGACACGTCAAAAGCGAAATTTTCGGGGAGTTTGGGCGGGTTGTGCTCACCCAGAAAGGACTTGCAGAGGCGCTCCGCTTCGCGCTTGGTGATCATCCCGCAGCGTCTGGACGAAATGGGCATGGCGCCGGCGCGCCTCAGGATCTCCAGCTGCACCGGCGTGCACTGCACACACGTGATGCCCAGAGCCACGCGCCGGTTATGGATTTCGTTATAACTATAGTTCTTCAAAAGGGTGTTCGAGATCTGTGCCAGACACAGTCGCTCCTGGCCATCTATGACCAGGGAAACGATGGGTATTCCGTACAGAGAGGTCTCGCTGACCTGGTTTGGTTTAAGTGTGGGACCGGTATAGGACTGCAGCTCCTGCTTCGAGTTTGGTGAACATGTGGAATCTCGTCCTGCTGAGAGTTGGCTCGAAATAGATTCCATTCCTGGAAATCTGCACACACCAGACACTCGTTACAAAGTGTATGAAATGAATATATCGGTCTTATAAACGGAAAAATAAAATGGCATGACTTTTAAAAGCTAGTCTTACTACAGTGAAGTGTAAACAAAATAAAGTAGGACAAAACCAATCACAAAAGTCGAGTTAACAAATAATAGACATCCTAAATTAACTAGATCATATAATACTATTTAAGCCTACAACAGTAATTAGAAGACAATTGTATTTACTGCTCACTAAACTACCAGGCGATGCAATAGGCTACAGAAACAAAACAATTACCAAGGTCATATAATACTGTGCTATAGTCTAAACAATACAGCTATAGTAAACAGTATATACAATAATTCACTGCACTGAACATTAAGCTATAAAATAACGTTTGTCCAATTGACAAAACCATCTTAAAATATACTAGTACACAATGCACAATAACTTACTAACAGTAAGCAACATAATTACAGAACTAAACCATACTAGTTCTTGCAGAACGAATAAATAACCATCCTATTTCTAATAGTATGTCATGTAAAGTAAAATATAGAACACAACGACACATTTTCAATAACGAAAATAGACATTTTATTCGTCTTTCAAGGCTCATCAGCAGCTCATGACACTGCTCTAGGCTTCATTAATTCAAATGAAAACAATCTGGGTGATGATCTTGATCTTGCGATTATCCTCCTAATTGGTCTTAATTCACTAATTCGATTTTTTAAAAACGCGTTCGTTCCTTGTGTGCCATTTTACGTACATATTTAAGATTTTTGTACTTTCTCTGCACTTATTTGAGGACAATACGTATTTTGGGCTACGAATAAGAATTGTGTCGGCAAAGAGGCTATCATGTTCAAGAAGCAAACGATAATCTGAGCCGGTATTGTAGTGAGTGTATTGTTGTCAAGACTAATTTTTTTGGAAAATAATAAGTTTTTTTCAGAATTAATAGCATGCCAATGAAATACATAGGCCTGATAAATCCGAATATTGGCACCGTTTGAAATGACCTTATCTAACTTCGATGAGCTATTGTTCAACCTCATAAGCTCGACAGCGTTGAATAATAAGGCTACACTGAAGATTTGAAATACAAATGCCTTGTTATGACACAGTAAGGCGGATTGCGTAATGTTCAACAGTCTTACCTTATTACCAGAAGAGGAAAAGCACGGAGCCTCTATCTGACGACTTCCCCAGCCGCCTGTGATGTGTGTATTTAGTATGTGGTCTTCAGTGTTTTGCTTCTCGTCTGCGTGATGGTACTGAGAGTTGCGGCTGCAAGTGAGAGAAGAGAGCGCAGTCGGACTCTGCGTTAGGAGAGCGCGTGGCTCTGCATGTCGCTCGCTTCCTGAGAGCAGAGCCGAAAGAGCAAGTCCGTGCGCTGACCGGGGTGCGTGTTGTAATGACATTAGCAATGAAGAACACGCGCCAGAAATGGAGTGACAGCTAAAGTAATGGCGAGGCACTCCCACTTAGCGCCGCGTATTTACATGAACCATCCGCCTCCGGGACCAATGAAAGCAACCGATGCAGCTGTCACACACACCCGGAACGTTAAGCTTCACCACGTGATCCGTTAGTCTACCGCGCAATGGCGAACGGCACGCTGTGTGTGTGTGTGTGTGTGTGCGCAACGGTGTTTCGAAAAACAACTCCAGTTCTGAGTGCCACCATCAGTTATAATATCCAATCAAACTACAAACATTTCCATAGCATCAGTGTAAATAACTCCTTTAGCACATTCAATTCTGTGTTTAAGTTTACCAACAAAACTATTTTGCATGCTCAACAGAACCCACTGCTTAGAACATTGCATACGTTATGCTATACATTTACAGCATTTAGCAGACGCCCTTATCCAGAGCGACTTACAATTGATACAGTCTTACAATCCAAGCACTTGTGGGTTAAGGGTCTTGCTCAAGGACCCAACAGTGGAAGCTTGACAGAGCTGGGATTTGAACCCTGGACCTTCTGAGCCAGAGTCCAGTACCTTAACCGCTAGGTTACCACAGTCCCTGATACATGATATATGTGATACATGATAGTATTATATAGTGCATTATCGCATAGGATATAAGGGACATTAGGACAATGCATAGGGAATTACATAGAGTCCTGGCATTCATGTAAATGTTCCACACATACCACCTACTTAACCTAAACCTAGATACAGACCAAGTACACCCCTTCATAGCAACTGTATTCCCTTATGGCCCTGACCTGTTTCAGCATGATAATGCACCCATGCTACACTGCAAAAAATGTTCAGGAATGACAAAAAGTTCAAGGTGTTGACATGGCCTTCAAGTTCTTCAGATGTCAATATGATCAGTGTCTGTGGGATATGCGGGCAAGCCTCAACCATGCAGCTTCACCTCATAATTTCAAAACTTAAAGGGTTTACTGTCAAGGTCTTGGTGCCGGATACCACAGGACACCTTCAGAGGTCTTGTGGAGTCCAACAGGTCCGAGGCTTGATGGCATGAGGGTGAAACACACAATATTAGACAAGGGGTGTTAATGTTATTTATGGCTGATTGATGTAGGATACAACACACAATATGTAGAACATTATATAGGACATTATATTGAAAAATGCATAAGGCATTATATGGGGATATTATAAAGGTTGTTACAAAGAATAGACCCTTATAAAGTATATTGTAGGACACAATATATTGTACAGAGACAATTATAGGACATAATATGGAATATTATATAAAATATTACATGATATAAGCATAATAAACAATAATAAACCTTTGTAGGATATTACATATATTAATAGGATGTTGCCTTCTATTACATAGAATATTATTTAAGTTATTACACAGGACAGTTTTATATATTCGCCTATATAAAACTTTAGGCTATAGATATCAGCTATATAGATTAGGATTCGATATATTATTTAGGTTATGCATGTATTTGTTAATTATTTGTTACATCCGATGTTATTTATTATATGAAGTATTGGCATATCAGCGCTAGGAAACGTTTTTAAATGACTTTTTATTATTACGTTTTGCTCAGGGATCATTCTACGAGTTCCAATGAAACTTATAGATCCTAAACAAATATGCTTTCCGAAATTGCTGTCACAACTTTTGAGTTTATGCTACACTGTAGGATTTGTGGTAGAGGAGTTGTGTAAAAGACGTGTTAATTATGTATTAGTATTGACAGGGCGGTCAGTGTCTCACCACAAAACCATGTACAGTCTCACAGTCGGCAAGTTAAACAGTTAACAAATTGTAAATTAATAAAGAACTAAAGGGATTTTTTAAAAATAGGCTAAAGTGTTTTCATTTTCTACGTAATTTGTCGTTGCAATGCGAATTTCAACTGTTTCAATGAATTGTGAACAAATGATAAATGAGTAAGAAAAAAAGCCTAATCGCCCTGAGCCTATTAATCTGCATTGGTTTAAAAATAAAACATTGTTATTGAAATGATATGCGCCGCGGGCCTTGTGTAAACGGTGACTGTCTCCAGAGGCGCTTTGGGTCGGTGCGGTTCGGGGGCTCTTTCCCCACATATGGTCCGCTTCCCAGGGTTCAGCCAAACGTTCAGCAAGATTTCAATAAACCACACATTAAAGCCGTGTGGACCTGTTTAAAAACCGAAACCATAAAATATTTAGCACACCAATGAGAGATTACGCAGAGAATGAGATCAGTGTATTATAAAGTGCATAAAATGCACACAACAGCCTTGAATTAGTAAGATATTATTAGTCTGAAACATGTCCGAAACAAAAAAAGTTATGACTTGCTATTGGGCGCGCCTCTTTCTCTTTGTAAAATATTAATGATGTCAGTAGATGTAAACCGACCCAGTCCCACGCTATTGACTTTCAGAGACAAAAGACTTTCTTCTTCGCCAGCAATAATTACAATTTTGGACTGTATTTATTCACTTCTTTTAAATTATTCAAGGGTAAGGTGAATGGCACACTGATATCCTTTCTTGTTACGCGCACGTCAATGCAAACAAGAACGCTGGAAACTGACCCCACTGTTACTGAAACCCGAGATTAAGTCTCGTTAAGTAAGATTATTAGGAATAAACAGAACATACAACACAATTCAGTTATGTGTTGGATTCTATTAGAAAACATTGTGCTGAAATGTGAAATTCTCAATGCATTAACGGCATTAAAACTCAGTCAGATCTACATTACATACCATAATGGCACATGTTTTGTTTGTTTGACTGGATTACCTTTACATTAATATGGAAAAGCAGTTGTCAGAATGTCACCACTGAATTGGCACCATTGATAAAGATACAGGAGGCATTATGAAATAAAAGAATTTGTGGATTCTCTCTCTCTCTCTCTCTCTCTCTCTCTCTCTCTCTCTCTCTCTCTCTCTCTCTCTCTCTCTCTCTCTCTCTCTCTCTACCATGGTCCATGGTGATCCAACAAGATTCTGAGGACATTTGGATAGATAATATCACACAGCCTCCACTATACTTAATAACTGACTTTCTTTTCATGCATCACACACCTGACCACCTCATGCTTGTAAATTTGGAGAATCCTATCACCTACAAATTTCCAACTGTGATCCTTCTGAAATGTTCTCCTCCCTAACCACCCTTCTCACTGTACACAGGAGGAACACATATGTCCTTATTCAGCCAGTTTTATGTAGCCATTGTTTTCTGTGATCAGTTTTTGTACTAACTGCAGATATGGGAATTTTCATGGATGCTTTATAGCCATTTGATTGATATATTAAGGTCATAACACTTTAATATAATTCATTTATGCACTTCCTAATATTTCTCACGTTTGCAAATTAATTATGTCAAGTCCATATTTAAGCTACGGATTACTGCATAAGAGTTCAGAATAAAACGATTTTAGTGTGAAACCGAAATGGAATCCTTCAGCTGTATTTACGCACCCTACCACGCTTTCCCAGAGCAATACAACTAATAGGCAGTTGACAAAATTTTTTTTTTTCAAAATTTCATTAAACACCCTTATTGAATTATAATGCATTTTGTCTTTCATAATAAGTCCCATGAAAGAATGTGAGAATTGTAATGGTCAGTTATGTATTAAATATCCTGACCTTGTTTTGACAGGGCTTTATAATAACCAACTGCCATCATGCTATTATTTGAAGAAGTCCATCCATATGTTCCCTAAATCATTCACTTTTACAATGGATTACGGACATATGCTGCAGTTCATGTGTATAACACCTCTCCATACATTTCCAAACTGAGATGCTAAATACAATTAGATGTTAGAAAATAATGTATTTAATAAGTTGTTTTGCTATATGTCATGTTTTGGAATAAATGTGTTTGGAGTGGACTAATGGACTCAAGCAAGTTCAAGGCTATAAGTAACGCAGTTGTTAACAATTTTTTTCGATGCCGTATTAGGATCATAAAAGCATGAAGCAAATAAATGAGAGAGAGATAGAGAGAGAGAGAGAGAGAGAGAGAGAGAGAGAGAGAGAGAGTGTATCGGCTGTGCTCCTATTGATTTTCAGCACTCGGTCCTCCTCTCCAAGCCTTTTTGTTTCACTTGAAAATAGCATTTCGATTAGGCCCTTTTGCTGCAAAAGGATCAGCGTGGCCTGAAAATTAAAGGGTGACAATTTAATTACTAGACATTGAGAAAGGCTGCTCCGTTCGCAGGGCTGATCTCGGTCTGTGCCCTTGTGCCTAACCCTGTTCATTCTGGTTTAAAGGAGACATGAGGGTGCAGCGAAGAGGGATAGGAAACATCTGTACTACAAAACTAGAGCTAAAACCAACAAATCAAGGTCACCAATCACCAACACCATGCAATCTCACTACACTGCCATAGAGACGGGACGGTAAACGATGACTTCCACGTTATCTCCATATTTTCCTCCTTTATAGCAGCCATACCCCCTATTTGAATTCACTGCATCTGGTGGACTCTCAGTTTTATGTTTTTATTTTCCACTGTCGGCTTTTCGTGTTTTCCCTTTCTTCACTCTGCACCTGTTAATGTGTGATGGTAATCGTGAAATTACTTAGTCTTACCTAATCCACATAAACCTATCATTAATTAAAATGAGAAACACAAAATATCTTAGTTTTAAGTACTTATAAGTACTTATTTTATCTTATCTTACTTTTTTGATTTATACGTTTTTTATTTTGATGTTGTCCTTTATTCTCTTTCTTTCTTTATTGTCTTCTTTTTCTATTTTCGCTGCTATCCTATTTATTTCGCTACTTTTCTTTTCCATTTGCATTCTTCTTCTTGTTTTGAAAGGTCACAAAGACATTATATTTATGCTAATATCTTCTATGCCAAATATATGTCAAATGATGTGGAAATCTGGACAGACTGATGCAAGGCTGAGGAGTTTAAACTGCTAATTACACGGATAACACAGAGTCTATAGCAGACTATGCGACGTTGGATGAATTGGCCACTGGGGGCGCTGTGCATCTGTAAATTTCAAAAGTACTGTACAGGATATCAATCATTAACTGAGCACTACAACATTTATTTTAACAGTACATTATCTGCACATGCCATAAAATCTGGCATTTAAGCCATTATGTTCAGCCTCTCTTTGTGCAGAATTACATAATATGCAAAGCCATTGTTTCATTCCGATAAACACTGTGAAATATACACTGAATAAAGCTCAAAATTGTATTCACTTTTAGCATATGTCAGTAATGTGATTTGAAATTCATTATTATATTCATTCATTGTACAATACACAATTCACTCTATAGCCAGTGGTTTGTGGACTTCTAAACAATCTAAAGCAGTTTCTGCTACAATTGCCTTCACCCTTCTGAGAAGGGTAGATTTTGGAACTTGACTGTGAGGTCAGGCTCTGATGTTGAACAATAAGCCTCCATCAAGTTCTCCATCAAAGTATGTAAAGAAAGCAAAACATTTATTTATATATTTTGTTTTTTTAGGAGGATGGAAACATATAACTGTCACACTGAGAGTCACTGAACTGCTCAGTACAACCCATTCTACTACCACTATTTGTCTTAGCAGGGAGTGTGGTTGAAATAACAGAAGTCACTAGAAAGGGCGTATTCATACTTTTGGCTGAATAGTGTTTGTGCACGTGTATGAACAGTACAGAGTCAGATTCAATAATGATTGGTATTCCATTGGTATTCCTACAAAAGATGATGAAAAGGTTTTATACTAGTGATTAAGTAGTTTATTCTCACACTAAACTTAAGAGAGAAATATAACCATTATGTTAAACCATTAGTAAAATAGCCATTAGTAAATATTAGAAGAAAAAAATTAAACTCAGTGAGTAAGTGTTTAAGAACTCTTTAAGCAGTGGTGATAAATTATCTTGGTCCTCCCAAGGTTTCTTTCCTGTAACATTAGGGGAGTTTTTCCTTGCCACTGTCGCCTCCGGGTTCAGGCTTGCCCAACACTAGAGCTTTGAGCCAATATATTTGTAAAGCTGCTTTGAGACAATGCTGTGTCGTAAAAAGGTTTGTATAAATAAATTTGACTTGACTTGACTCTACCATGAACTTATGTTTCAGTGCGACATATGAGGTACAGAGACCAGCATCACTTACCAACATAATTAGACTGCTATGTGTTTGGAAAACACCCACCAGAGGAAATGATAGCGAGGTAACATGTTGTCCATCTAATTACTCTTTGTGACTAGTATACTTGTAGTAAAGATATATTCACTTATTTTCATGGCTGCCTCCAGGCATGGCCATTATATAAACCCTACTGGTCATGACTGAACAGTGCATTTAATATAAACACTGTTGGAATTAATTCAGCATCTTAGAAGACACTCTCTAAAAATCAATTATATTAATTTGCTCATAGACCAACATGTATTGTGTCAAACTGGCTGTAGTATCATATTGTACACCCTCAGGCCCAGAGCACAGTCATCCAAAGTCAGGTGGCAGTGGTGATAATTTGTCATGTCAACTCACAAATTTAGATAATAGGCCTGCAACAAAATGCAGAGATTCTTGGTTCTCATGACATAGGGTGAGGGCAGTTAATGGCGACTCTTTCAGCCTTGTTCAGTGCTGACATATGTGAAATTTAATTACAATAAAGAAAATAGCTTTTCATAACCAAGTGGCTATGTAGAAAATGGGCTAAAGAAGAACATTTGATATTTGGAAAATATTATAATACTATACAGCATGAGACTAATGCAATGTGATATGAGTAGAATGCCATTAATTAAAGCTTGATCTGAATTACATACCTAACTTAGGCCTCAACTGAAACTATTTATCTGAAAAGGTCGTTATCAGATACATATCATGACGTATAAGAGAAAAAATGATTATTTCATACCAGGCTAGCACAAGTTTTTCTCTACCTAACCTTACAGCAGGACTTTACCTAAAGATCCTAATGGTGCTAATAATGAATACGTACTTCCATTTGCATTATGCAAATGAGCCATGCTAACCAGTCTCCAGGTGCAGTAGCAATGCTACGAACAGTCTCTAACAGCATCCGATGCCTTGAATGGGGAGATTAAAAGCTATTCAGACATAAAGTTGAGAGGTCATTATGTAGCTCATCCCTACCTTTTGCTAGAAAGAGGGAAAGAAAAAGTCATTTAGTGGCCCTACATTAATCACAGGCTGCATATGAAAGTGTGATAATCACCTGAACACTCCATTAAAATAAAACTGCCAGCCCTGGGGAAATCTCACCTTACGCTTTAATTGTTTTGAGGCTTTGATCAGCTTTTTAATCCAAGATTAATTTATGCATTTTTAAATAACTTTACATATGATTAATAAGCTTGAAAATTAAAAGTAGTCGGAAGCAATTATAACAAGTGGTTGGTCATCACATCATTAGATGATGTTGGGAAGTTGCATGACGGGTGTGTATGGGACAGGGAGGGAGATAGAGAAGAAAAAAAAGATGTGTGTGTGTGTGTTTGTGTGTGTGTATGTTTGTGTGTGAGTGAAACAGCTACCCTAACTCTGACCTTCCAAGACTCTGTACACCAATTGGGTGACCTTTTTTTGATAACCCTTATTGCATTTATTAATTGGATTAAGGTGTCTCTTGTGTCCTGCTTACTTTATAAAACCTTTGTTGTTGTCGTCAGTTAAACCATTAAAAACACAGCCACAGACCCTTATTCCACCAAACATTTAGCCATTATAGTAACCCACTACAGTTTTTTTCCTGGATACTGCTAAATATTTGTCTGTAAGTCCATCAGATGGTTATGTGTGGGTCATGAGTATACATTTAAACTTCATAATCGTCCAGTAGGGCTGTGCTTTACACTTTAACCATTGTTTGGCGCTGCACATGGTGAGATTGTGCCGGAACGAGGCTGCTTGGATGCTTTAAGAATCTCCTAATGCATAATCTCTCCAAGGGCATAAAGTTCATTTAAATGTTGGGGGAACAATAAACAGTAAAATTTCAAAAAGAACAGTTCTTGAGAGGAGTTCCAAAGTTGCTCCCAAATGGACTGTTGTATTAAATGTATATACGTGTATAGGCTATAGGTTTTAGTATGTTCAACCATACCAAGAATGGCCTGTAGATGGCGAACTATATATGACCATAGATTTCTTAATGAGTATGGTGTGATCTCATCTAACAGAATCTTAATTTAGAACCATTGTGAACATGGTTTCAGTATGACTTTTGCGTTAAATATGTTACTGGTCTACTATCAGATACTGCTATGTTAGCTTTAGAAGAACATATTTTGAGCTTTAAGTAGACTTCAGTCAAAAAGCAGAAGAAACTCTTCAATAAATCACCAAACTAAATCAAACCAAATATTCTTCAGAAATATTTACTTATTGTAGCCATCCTTAAACACAAGCTATGGGCAATTATTCCATGCAGTGTATGGCACCTCAAATATGTACAATACTGAATAATTTATCAGTTGTAACAGTCTAAAATGTGGGTGGGTTCCTGCGATGGTAGGCAGTAGACCAAACCCCTGTGATGCATATGAAGGGGGAGTGCAATTCTTCAAATGCATGCATGTTACTGTACATAATTTAAAATGACATAGTTATGTTTACAATGATTATATTGGGGGGACAACTCTTTGTTTTCCCAAGATATCAGGCCCTGAGTGCCTCAGCTGATGATGATGATGATGGTTTCACTTCACAATAAGAGCACTATCAGCTGACCGGAGCAGGATAGATATCCAAGTTCTATTGTAGGCAAAATGGCGTACTATGACAGTGTTTTACACTGAAAGTCATTGAGAGTTTTCAGCATGACCCATTTTACTGCCGATAAATGTCCACAGAGATTGCAAAGTGTTATGTTTCATTTTAAATACTTATTAGCAGTGAACGTGGCTAACATGACTAAATCCACAACTTTATAGCTGTGTCTACAAACGTTTGGCCATGCCCTGTACGTATTCTCATGCTGAAATGTTAAACTTACAAACCCAAGCACATGTAATATGGTACACTGTACAATGTACTACAGAGCGTAAGGCCCAGGTGATCGTAAGAGAGGGAAAAGGGACAGATGAGACTGGCAGATTAAAAGTGGTAGCTAAGAAGGTCAGCGCAATAATAAGGACTTTACAGATTTACATACTAATAGTCTTATTCCCAAGAAAGTGATATTCAGACCACTCTGTCTGCTGGCATTTTCAGGTCTGCAACACTGGATCTATCATTTTGGGAACGGTGTCTCTTTTTAACTAATGGTGTCATTGAATGGCAGAGTAGTCAGCCCTTCTGAGCACACAGTCAAGGTCAGGCAGGAGACTAGGGGCTCCAGAACCTCATCTAAAAAGATGGAAGTCTCAAGCAGTGCTCTTTGTGTGTGTGTGTGTGTGTGTGTGTGTGAGAATGTGTGTGAGAAAGAGAGAGATCAAGTTTCATATCACTGTGGAGAGCAAAGGTCCCAACAAGAATAGAAATACCTGACATCTTTTACCTTATGGAGACCAGCAAAAAAATCCTTTTTATTTTTTACTTTTTACAAAACCTGCAACTTTCTTTTGAAATTCTAAAAGAGCCAAAATATTTACTTTAGGTTACTAGTGGCTAAGGTTAGCATTATGTGTATGTGTAGAATTCATTAGCTAGTATTGTATCAACAAAAATGTTTTGTTGCTGTGTGTACCTTGTATTGCTATACTTGTGAGGACCAAATGTACTTAGAATTTTGTACTGGAATTTTCCGTTGGGAGAATCGTTTTCAGGTCCTCATTACTTTACTTGCTTTTTGTTGTTGTTAGAAAAATGGCAAGTTTTATTTGAAAAAATAAAAGAGCCGAAAGATTTGCTTTGGGACTGTGGTGGCCTAGTGGTTAAGGTACTGGACTATGGACCAGAAGGTCCAGGGTTCAAATCCCACCTCTGCCAAGCTGCCACTGTTGGGTCCTTGAGCAAGACCCTTAAACCACAATTGATTGGATTGTAAGACAATAGTAAGACAAATGTGTGTGTGTCTTTGTGTGTGAAGTTGGAAGGAACCAGCAGTAGAGTGGATATTAGTGGGTCCTCTGGAGAGCTGTGCAGGATGAGTGTGGTGAGTTAAACCAGGGGATTCGTCAACCTGTTAATGTGTAAACAAGACATCGCTCCTATCCTGGTTTATCTGCCTCCTAAACGTGTGTCCCTGGGTCTGTCATCCTCACCAACACTTGCACTGCCGCTAGAAATGCACATAAGTTCAGTGTGCAAGCGTAGGAGTGTGCAAGTGACTGTTACATTAAGACTGAAGGTCACTGTTGTAAAAAGTTGGTCTAGCTTGTGTTTTAATGTCACCAGCGTAGAGAAATGTGTGAAATGAGAGGGGGTGCTGTTGTGGCGTTCGATTGCAGAGGGCACGAGGACCCTTTTGTCCCAATCAGGGCTCATCTGCTATAGTGGGCTCCTGCTCTCAGGAGGGATGCTGGGAACAAAAGTGCTAAAAGGCAGTGTGACAGTGAGGGCAGGCTGAGGAAGGAGGAGGCCTGCCGCATACAACCACAGCTGTCAATCATTCCTCTGTAACAATCTCACAAACACACACACACACACACACACAAACACAGACACATGGTGCATTTACCTATTTAGTTATTTCCACTTATTTTAAATTTTCCTTACAAATATTACTTTTAAGTTGAGTTCAGAACTCTTATCCATTGTTTCCTCTACAAGAAAGAACAAATTGCTAAGCTTTAAATATTACTTCAGCTTAAAATGTAGATAAAGCCAAGCTCCACTGCTCTGTGCTTTCTAAATAATATTCAGACTACATCCTCTTTTTAGGTCATTCTAAAATCAGGACACATCTCAAATCCACAGTTGCAGACAGTGATTTCTAACATTCATTCAAAGAGCACATGAGTTGACTTCATATCACAGAATGGGAGAAAGGTGTTCAAATGCTGCACAATCTCAGCATGTCGACCAACAGTGCCAATCACAGGATGAGCATCAGCCAGTGATAATGGGAATTATAGTAATGAAATCCCAAGTCTGGGCTCAGCGCTTCGCCCGGGGCACTTTCCATACTATACAGGGCATTACCATAAAGATGCGAGGTGCTTGTTTTGCAGGGCCCAACGGAGAAGCAGTCCGCTGAGATAATAACTATTAGTAAAGGACAGTGCTTTGGTGGGATTCCAGCTGTGGAGGATGCTGCATTTCCATACAGATGGATGTGCACCAGAGGGGTGATATATATGCAGTCAGGGGCGTTTGGGTGAGGTGATGCCATCAGCCATCCGACCAGGAGCCTGGGCTGTGACCTCGTAGTTCTCCTCTTTCTTCCTCATAAATATGCCCTGTGGGAGGAAGAAATTAAAGCTTGGAGTTGAGACAAGACAGGCAAAATGACTTAACATGATTTTTGTTTTACAGGCTATTTGGGTAGTTAGGCTCTGGTGTTACACTCAGTGTATTAGTGAAAAGAGTGAAAATGAGAAATAATGGACATTATTTTCTCATCTTTAAAAAGAATTGATGCAGCACACACGGTCACATGCTAGATTTTGGACTCAAAGTTTATGTTCTCTTGACCTCATAATATACAGTGGGGTAAAAAGTATTTAGTCAGCCACTGATTGTGCAAGTTCTCCTACTTAGAAAGGATGAGAGAGGTCTGTATTATATCATAGCTACACTTCAACTATGAGAGACAAAAATGAGAAAAAAAAAATCCAAGAAATCCACATTGTAGGGTTTTAAAAGAATTTTAATTGCAAATTATGGTGGCAATAAAGTATTTGGTCACTTCTCAACAAACAAGCAAGATTTCGGCTTGTCACAGACCTGTAAACTTGTTCTTTAAGAAGCTCTTCTGTCCTCCACTCATTACCTGTATTAATGGCACCTGTTTGACCTCGTTATTTGTATAAAAGACACCTGTCCACAGCCTCAAAAAGTCAGACTCCAAACTCAACCATGGCCAAGACCAAAGAGTTGTTGAAGGACACCAGGAAGAAAGTTTCTGCACCAGGCTGGGAAGAGTGAATCTACAATAGGCAAGCAGATTGGTCTGAATAAATCAACTGGAGTGGCCTAGCCAGTCTCCAGACCTCAACCCCATAGAAAATTTGTGGAGGGAGTTGAAAGTCCGTGTTGCCCAGCGACAGCCCCAAAACATCACTGCTCTAGAGGAGATCTGCATGGAGGAATGAGCCAAAATGCCAGCTACAGTGTGTGCAAACCTGGTGAAGACCTACAGAAAATGTTTGACCTCTGCCATTGCCAACAAAGGTTATGTTACAAAGCATTGAGTTGAACTTTTTTTATTGACCAAATACTTATTTTCCACCATAATTTACAATTAAATTTTTTTTAAATCCTACAATGTGATTTCCTGGATTTTTTTTGTCTCTCATAGTTGAAGTGTACCTATGATGAAAATTACAGACCTCTTTCATCTTTCTAAGTAGAAGAACTTGCACAATCAGTGGCTGACTAAATACTTTTTTGCCCCACTGTAGCTACTGTACAAAGTGCTGAGAGAAAGAGCCTAACAGAAATGAGAAAGTATGCAATATCCCTATCAGCATTTGTGTCTGTCAAATGCCAGAGCAAGTATTTTCTACATCCATTCTGCATATACAGTATGGGACTGTGGTAGCCTAGTGGTTAAGGTAATGCAATTTTAGAATCTGTAACATATGAAAATTTACCACACAAATTTGACACATTTCTCTTTACTAAGAAAAGAATGGAAAACTTAGTGAATGAAAACCCATTTTATGGCAAATTCCAAACTACAGCCTTTACACTCTAACAATTAAAACAGTAAATGTCTTAGATAAATGAGAGATGAGACGTCTTAGTGAGAATATTATACCAAAGCTGTCCTTAAGTAGGTTTTTTTCAGTCTTCCAAAACTGAAGCTACGGTGCTCTCCATAATGCATGGGAAAAAGAAAATGTTTCCTTCATTTGCCCCTCTGCTCTACAGTTTAAATAAAATCAATCCAAAATCAAAACAATCAGACGTATTAAAGTTCACATGCCACACTTTAAATTGAGTGTATTTGCATACATTTAGGCTTTACCATATTGAAGTTACAACACTTCTTTGTCTCCCTCATTATATTACACCATAATGATTGGTACATTAAAGCAGTCATGCTTAATACTTTGTTGCATATCTCTTGCTATGCAATGACTGCTTGAAGTCTGTGATTCATAGACATCACCAGGTGCTGAGTATCTTCTCTGGTGATGCTGTGCCAAGATTCTAATGCAGCCATCTAAAGCTCTTGCTTGTTTAGAGCCTTTATTCCAAGAAGTTTTCTCTTCAGCATATGGAACGCATGCTCAATTGAATTTAAATTGGGTGACTGGCTTGGGCCTTCAAGAATTCTACACTCAAAACACCTGTGTTGTCTTGGCAGCATGTTTGGGATCATTATCTTGCTGTAGGATGAAGCACCGCCCAATGAGTTTGGAGGCAATTACTAGAATGTCAGCAGATACGTTGTTCCAATACACCTCAGAATTCACTGTGCTACTGCCTACAGCAGTAACGTCATGAGTGAAGGTAAGTGCACCATTACTTGCGGCAGCTATACATGCCCAAGCCATGACGCCCCTAACACTGTGTTTCACAGATGAGGTGGTGCTTTGAATCATGGGCAGCTCCTTTTTTACTTCACACTGTGCTTTTGCCATCAGACAGATACAGGTTAATCTTGGTATCATCTGTCCACAAGACCCTTTTCCAGAATTACTTTTGGCCAACTGTAACTTGACCATTCTGTTTTTATGGCTAACCAGTGGTTTGCATCTTGCATTGTAGCCTCTGAGTTTCTGTTTATGAAGTCTTTAAAATAATCCCATCTGTGGAAAGATGAAAAACACAGATTTGGAGCTTAATTTACATGAACATTCAACTATAGTGTTCCTGAAGTGTTCATGTATTCACTGGACAAAAAAATTGTCACCTGTAACTGAAATGTACCTAATGGCGTGTAATACCTCCATGAGCACGTATAACAGCTGTGATTTGATTAGGAATGGACTGGACAAGTTTCTGGATGTAGGCGACATCAATGTCCAGCCACTCTGGCACAAGGAATTGTGCAGTTTCAGTAGATTTCGTGGATGCCTTCCGTGGCATCTTACACATTGTTCCAGGTAGTCTGGGAATTTTGGGAAATTTGCCAATCATTAACATCTGTTTTGGGACCCATTTTCCACACTTCAAACGCGACACCGTACTGTACCATCTCTTCTCAATCTATAAATCTGTTCGCACACCCTGCAGGTATTCATACCCCGGTCATCTTTGTGCAATGCCATCTGCAGGATCCTGAAGTTACTACTACCTTAAACACGTAAGGTGACTATTTTTTGTGGAAGTTTATGTTTGCATAAGTGTAGCTGACCCTTTATCAATACAAGAAAATGTGTTCAAATTACCATTGTGGTAATTGATCATGTGCTACAGGTTGGCTACAGATGTTTTATTCTTTTAAAGGAAAAATTTACATGTTTAGCATATGCATTAATCCTGAACAATTGAAGTTTAAGACTCTTGCTCAAAGAACCAACAGTGGCAGTTTGGACGAGCCCAGATTTTAACTCACAACCTTCTTACATTTACAGCATTTAGCAGACTTACAACTGATACAATCTTACAATCCAAGCAATTGTGGGTTAAGGGTCTTGCTCAAGGTCCCAACAGTGGCAGCTTGGCTGAGGTGGGATTTGAACCCTGGACCTTCTGGTCCATAGTCCAGTACCTTAACCACTAGGCCACCACAGTCCCAAAGCAAATCTTTCGGCTCTTTTATTTTTTCAAATAAAACTTGCCATTTTTCTAACAACAACAAAAAGCAAGTAAAGTAATGAGGACCTGAAAAACGATTCTCCCAACTGAAAATTCCAGTACAATTTCATTCTAAGAACATTTGGTCCTCACAAGTATAGCAATACAAGTACACACACACAGCATCAAAGCATTTTCGCTGATAAAATACTAGCTAATGAATTCTACACATACACATAATGCTAACCTTAGCCACTAATAACCTAAAGTAAATCTTTTGGCTCTTTGAGGTGGGATTTGAACCCTGGATCTTCTGGTTCATAGTCCTGCACCTTAACCACTAGGCTACCACAGTCCTGTCCTGTCATCGCACACTTTACTTTTATTACTTTTATCCAAAATGTTCACACGTTTGTTACGTGACCCCATTTCATTCCCAAAACAAAGAGGTGGTAAAAAACAAAGACCAAATACAGACTAATCTTCTACAGCTTATACTGTATCAACTATTCTTTGTATGACCCAGAAACGAGATGCAATATCAGAGAAAGGATAGAGTATGAGAATGTAGGGGTTAGGACTGAATCTGCTCCCAATATGATGAATTAGGCATGTGTAGGTTAGACTAACAATAGCTCTGGAGAAGGGCACTGGTCCTCCAATGAGCAGGCCAAAAGCTTGCTTAAGGCTACCAGTTTGTGTAAATACGGCCAGCAGTCGGTAAGCAGCAGCTGCTGCATACACACAGACACACATAAAAGGTGATGTGCACACAAAAGCTCCATTAACATGATGGGATGCAGACTAATGACACTGCAAACATTCATTCCTCTGGTTTTGTCCTATCACCCCGAAGAGGGAGCTCCTGTAAGAGTGATTTGTTTTGTAGTTGAACTCCCTCAGCAACACATTAGTGCAAGAGGACATTAATATCATCATTCTATACACATCTCATTAGTATACTTAAGTCTATAGCAGAATAAACAAAGTAAAGCCAGCAGCTCCAGCAGTGTGACTGTAGGGGTTATTCAGTCATTTTACTGCGTGCCATAAAGCATGGATTATAGAATGGTTATATAAGTAAACACAGTTACAGGGCTCAAAAAGTACTGTTTTCCAAGGTATGTACGTCTTGTTATGCTAACAGGATCAAGATGTTTTTTACTATAAACTTAAATAAATTCCTTGACTACCGGTTCCTTGACTTGTAATTACACTGTAGATGATGCAATGTGAATCCCCTTTTGAATTATTTATGCTATGTAGCAGGTATTAACAGCAGCCAGCCTATGAAATGAACTGAAAGGTGTGTAGACTGTGAAATACACTAGCAGTTTGAACATATTACACATACAGAGTTATTGTCTTAACACTTGCATATACAGCAGTGCTTGAAAGTTTGTAAACCCTGTAGAATTTTCTATATTTCTGCATAAATATGACATAAAACATCATCCGATTTTCAAAAAAACAGTCCCAAAAGTAGATAAAGAGAACCCAGTTAAACAAATGAGACAAAAATATTATACTTGGTCATTTATTTATTGAAGAAAATGATCAAATATTACATATTAGTGAGTGGCAAAAGGATGTGAACCTCTAGGATTAGCAGTTCATTTAAAGGTGAAATTAGAGTCAGGTGTTTTCAATCAATGGGATGACAATCAGGTGTGAGTGGGCACCCTGTTTTATTTAAAGAACAGGGATCTATCAAAGTCTGCTCCTCATAACATGTTTGTGGAAGTGTATCATGGCACGAACAAAGGAGATTTCTGAGGACCTCAGAAAGAGAGTTGTTGACGCTCATCAGGCTGGAAAAGGTTACAAAACTAAGATGTCCAGATGTTCTGGCATTTTCCTTTTTAATTTGCTAAAATAATTTAGAATTCATTGGTCAGTCCATGGTGACAAGCTGTCCTGGTCCAGATGCAGCAAAACAGGCAAAAACCATGATACTACCACCACCACATTTCCCAGATGGAATAAGGTTCTTATGCAGGAATGTAGTGCTTTTCTTTCTTCAGACATAAGGCTTCATATTTAAATCACAAAATTCTATTTTGGCCTTACCCATCCACAATATGTTTTTCCAACAGTCTTCTGGGTGGTCCACGTGCCACATGATAGGCAGCAATTCATTTTGGAGAGCAATAGCTTTCTCCTTGCGGTCCTTCCATGCAGATTATTGTTATTCACTGCTCTTGACATGGTGGACTAATGAACATTAACATTAGCCAATGTGAGAGAGGCCTTCATTTGCTTAGTAGTTACCCTGGGTTCCTTTGTGATGTTTAATTATGAAATGCCTTGCTCTTGGAGTGCTGTTTGTTGGACGACCGAGTAACAATGGTCTTGAAATTCCTCAAATTATACATGGCTTGTCTTACTGTGGATTGGTGGAGTCCAAACCCTTTAGAGATGGCTTTTTCTCAGGTCTGCAGAAAACTTTTTTGTTTGTACCTTGATACATTTCCACAAACATGTTTTGAAGATCAGACTCTGATAGATCCCTGTTTTTTAAATAAAAGTGTGCCCACACATTCTTGATAACCATCCCATTAACTGAAAACACAAGACTCTAATTTCATCTTCAAATTCTTTGGTAATCCTAAAGGTTCTCATACTCTGCCACTCACAGATATGTAAAAGTCGATTTTTTTCTCAATAAATAAATGACCATGTATAATATTTTATCTCATTTGTTTAAATGGGTTCTCTTTTTCTGCTTTTAGGACTTGTGTGAAAATCTGTTGATTTAGGTCATATTTATGCAGAAACTCTAAAGGTTTCACAAACTTTCAAGCACCAAAGTCTTATCATTTCCACTGTAAATTATTTTAAACCAATATGTCTGTGGGTTTAGCTAGAGGCTCAGTTTGGATGTACAGCATACCGATATCACAGGGTTGTGCCACATGCTGATAAACTATACCAGTTCTTTTAATCCAGGTAACTGAGTCGTATGACTGAAGGTGCCCTAAAACACAGTTCAATATGTTGTAGCGAAATAAGGAAAGAAGTCGTCTGTGACAGTAATAGCTTTCGTGTTGCATACAAAAACAGCCTGGGAGCTGCTCTCAATGCAAACAACAACAACAAAAACAATGCAAGCGATCCAGGAAGAAATAAATAAAAAACAAGAGCAAAAAGTGCAAGCAATCAAGCCTCACGAACAATCTAATTGAGGCCCATAGAAACAGCCTTTGGCTGCTTCACCTCCATTCCTGCTACCTGCCATAATGCACTGGGCCATTTAAAATTAACTCTGGAGTAACTTGTAATTGGACTCTCTTTTTGAGGAGAAGAAGGCAGTGGCCACTCAGATGAGCAATGTATCATTACCAGAATTTGCACCCTCCCTTCCCCTAACTGCAGCACCCCAGGCTAGGCAGCCTAGCGTGAGCCTCCATCTACTGAGACAGGCAATCTGGCCAGCAGACATGCATGTATTCATAATGGCAGCAGCTTTCAAAGTAGGAGACCATGTGTGTGTATGTGTCTGAGAAAGAGAGCGAGTGAGAGAGTGAGTACTAGGCTCTGTTGGAGGACACCGAGGCTCATCATTTCCAAATACTGCAGACATCACACAGAGTGACTGGTAAATATACATGTAATGATTATGTCCCAATTAGAGGTAGAACAGCAAAGACTGATCAGTAATTACAGGGCAGAGAATTAAATAAGCTTCTTATGTGTTAGCGATGTACATTGTGCTTGGATAGTATCATTGACTCATAGTAATCATCTAACTTACACAGAACAGGATGGGACATACATCTGACATGACACTGGTGGTTTTCTGATTTAAAGTAAGGCACAAGTAAGGATATAACAGCTAACTTCACCCTTAAACAGAACCATTTGTAAATGTAAATTAAGTGCAAATTCCTTCAGCTTTATCCTTTATCCAACCTTAGACTGGAGAGAAACATCTGAACAGGATTACTAAAGGAAGGTGTTCAGTGGGATTTAGTGGCATTCTTCTCCCTATTGGACTGAGAATTTTAATTCGGTCCAGGCCCCTATTAGGCCTCTGGTCAGCTGAATATAGATGCTATAATAGGTGTTCCCTAGCCAGGGGGGACGATAGAGGTGAGGAAGGATGGAGGTAGAATTTGAGTGATGCCTCTGTCGTGTGAGTAATGAAAAGTTCACAGGGGTTAAGCCATTACAACTGCAGCTGCTTAATTATTAATTATACCTCCAGAAGGGAAAAAGACAACTTTGGATGCAGGCATGCATGTTGCTACAGTTAACCCCCAAACACACACATATGTGCACACAGTGTTGCACTCTGAGTCTTGGAAAAACTGAGCTGTGGAAAGCGACAGTGTTTTAGGGTTCCAGCAGCAGTATGCACACATATGGCACAGAAAGTATATAAGATCTGTTAACAAGGTTTAATAATTACACGTGGAGATTCAGAACCACACTTGGCTCCCACACTTACTGACTGTAAGCAATTAAAATATTATTCATTACCTTTTAAATACAACACTGGCTCTGAAATCCCATTAAATTTGGGATAATTGAGTGTGTTTAATTATCAACTGTGGGTAGGCAGATAGTTTGAGAAAGTACGAGGTGGGGAGAGAGAGAAAGAGAGAAAGGTGACCTACTTAGTGTCAGAAGAATTGTGTTTTAAAAATGACCTTGCTCTGGAAGCTGAGCTCAGAATATCTCTTCTCTCAGACACCCAGGACGCTTGATTATAATTTTGCTCACAAGTCATGCCTGCCTCCCTCTCCTTATGTCGCTGCACACCTCAGGAACCAGGCTTCAGTTCCCTTAAATGCTAGTTCCTTTAGTGGCTCTGATTCTGGAAGCGGGATGTTCAGCGTAAATTGCATTGTAATTAATTAGGCCTGACCTATTTAATCTTGCTGAATTAATCTGTCACTCTTTAGACTATATACTGCTGTAGTCCTGTGCTGTTATGGCCAACTTTTCCCATCATTGTGCTCTCCTGTCTGGCATTCCTGGGCCTGGCTGTGAGCAAGCACCATGGCAGCCTGGTATTACAGAGCCAGCCTGAGCTGCAGCAGAGAGCGCCTCCATCGTGCTTCATTAGGAAACAAAATATAAGCTTTCCACACCATTACCAATGACTTTAGGAGCTACAGCACATAAGACGGCGACTCACCTCATCAACAATGCATTGCAATAACTGCACAGACTTGAACAGGCTACAAGGAGAGAGAGAGAGAGAGAGAGAGAGAGAGGAGGGGGAGACATGAAGGCAGAGTAAAGGGGGAAGAAAACAGCATTAGCCTACATACGATGTCTTTACAGTGGAGCGGTGAGGGGAAAAATCATTAATGCAATAAAATGTGCCCAGATTAATCAAACGCATCAAACTCTTATGAAAATATCACAGGGGTAGAAATGTTCTATTACATCTAATGGTGTCTAATCTAATACAGGCAGTTAAGGGCTTGGGTATTTCTTCATTGTGAAATGCAATTTGGGAAATTTAAAGGGAACCGCTGAACCGTGGGCCTCACACTGCCGTCAGGAACATAGAGAGCCATGATATTTTCTGTTTCTCCCTCTCTCTTTCCAACTCATAAAAGATTACCATTAAAGATCCCTGGATGGAGTGAGTCAGAAAAGAAGAATAAAAGGGACGAGAGGAAATGCGAATATGTAATTAGCATGTCATAATCAAAACGACTCATTCGGACACATTATGATCACTGGGAGGAAATTACAGCATGGCTGGTGGCAATCTGTGGGCACGTGTTAACACCATTTCCATAATGAAAATACACAAATGTTAATAGACCGCGTCTTGATTCGGAAGGGGAATACAGATGCGAACTGTGCACTTTTACAAGCCTTTAGGACTAAAAGAATTGCAGGGCTGAAAGAACACATGTATCCTCAATCCAAATGTTGTTTTTCTGGCTTTGCACTTAAAGCACTGACTTTTCTTTACAGAGGAAATAACTATTTTTTTCCCATGCCACACTCCTCCAAAGAGACCTCATGCAATTCTCTCATTTTCAATTAAAATCCCATTTAATTCGAAGAGGAGTCTAAAATTATACATTGGAATTAACATGTTTGGATGCTGTGTAGGTTTTACATTTTGTTACCAAGAATGATTTATCTTCATCCATTTACTTCAGAGTGGAAATGATTGATGAAAAGACTCTCATTATCAACACAAAGCAAAATTAAAAAGTTCACAGTAACTTGACATATCTTCCAATTTCAAATCTCAGCTCTCAAACAATAATTTGCATATTCTGAGTTCAAATGTGACACAGACACAATGAGCCTCCAGGCATTTTCCTCAGGCCTGACAAAACAAAATACATGAAGATAAAAAAGAAAAGCAACCAAAACTGGAATAATCTACATTAATTAAATGTTAAAGTCCAATGCAAAGCTGTTTTGTAGGCTTAGTTTGTCTCTTTGTTGGAAATAATTCAAGAAACTTATTTAGGATTTCATTTCAAAAGTACACAGCCAAGACCAGAAAAAATCGTATCAATAGTGTCATTTCAACAAAACAGTCACCTATTGTCAGTTTATATAGTAATAAAGGACAAGTATGATTTGTTATATTTAATTACACTTGGCATCTCTAATTAAATAAGTTTCATAAGGAGACCTTTTTTCTTAATAAAATGTTCATTTTACACATATAAACTTACTTATTGACCAGATGCAGTACATTTTCTTTCTTCTGTTGTAAAAACAATCTCAGCTGCTCAAGCCACATAAACTTTTTCCCAAGTTTCAACTGATTTCAACTTTTTAAAGTAATTACAGACTCTTATTGCACTGATGCTCCAATGAAGAGAATGTATTATTTTATAATCAAACAAAAATAAAAATAGGACTGAATGTATTGTTGAACTGGTAAAAATAGGAGTTAAAGTGGTATACGTGGTGCTGGAAAGTTGTGAAACCTTTAGATTTTCAATTTCTGTATAAATATGACCTAAAACATCATCAGATTTTCACACAAAGCCTAAAAAAAAATTAATAGGAGAACCAACCAATGAGACAAAAAATATTTATTATTGGTCATTTCCAGCAGCCAATAACTGCACTAAACATTTCCTGTAAACTGTTGATCAGTCCTTGCACACCGGCTTGGAGGAATTTAGCCCATTCCTCTGTACAGAAACAGCTTCAACTCCGGGATGGTGGTGGGTTTACTCACATAACTTGCTCGCTTCAGTTCCTTCCACAATATTTCGATTGGATTAAGGTCAGGGACTTTGATTGGGCCATTCCAAAAATATTAACTTTTATTCTTCTTTAACTTTTTTGGTAGAACGACTGTGTGATAGGGTCGTGTCCTGCCTTGCATGATCTACTTCTCTTGAGAGTAGTTCATTGGACAGACTGTCCTGACATTTTTCTTTAGAATTCTCTGATATCATTCAGAATTCAATTGTTCCATCAATGATGGCAAGGTTGTTTTAAACCAAAAGTTCTTATTTTGGTCTATCCGTCCACAAAACATTCTTCCAATAGCCTGCTGGCTTGTCCACGTAATCTTTAGCAAACTGCAGATGAACAGCAATGTTCTTTTTGGAGGGCATGTGATTTTTTTCTTGTATGGAACCTGCCATGCACCACCATGTTGTTAGTGTTCCTTCTGATGTGGACTCATGAACATAAACCATTAGCCAATGGGAGCGAGGCGTTCAGTTGCATAGAGTTACCTGTGGTCCTTTGGACCTCGTCAACTATTACACGCTTAATATTGGATTGTGATCTTTGTTGGTAGACCACTCCTGGGAAGGGTTAACAATGTCTTGGAAGTTCCTCCATTTTGTACACAATCTGTCGAATGTGGATTGGTGGAGTCCAACACGGCTTTAGAGATGGTTTTGTACATTTTCAGCCTGATGAGCATCAACAACTCTTGGTCTGAGGTCCTCCAGAAATCTCCGTTATTAGGCCATGATACCTTCCCACAACAGTGTTATGAAGACAGACTTTGATAGATCCCTGTTCTTTAAAACAAAACAGGGTGCCCACCACACCTGATTGTACCTCCGTTGATTTGAAAACACCCTGGACCTAATTTCACCTTCATATTAACTTCCTAATCCAGTGCTGGGATGTATCTGATCCTGCACAACTCTGCATGCACTTAACAGCTTCTTTCATTTTATTGTCTATATCTTATAAATGCAATTCAGTGCTTAATCTGGATAGCATGGGTACACTGGCAGAGGAAACCAACACTGGACAGGACCCAAGTTCCACTTTCAGGGACAACCACACAAACACACACACACACACACACACAACACACACACTGGGACACTTTAGAGATGCCAGTAGACATAATGTAGGACCTTTTGGAATGTGAGAGGAAAACCAGGGGGAAACCAGAGTACCTAAGAAAAGAAACATGGGAGCACATGAAACTCCACACCGTAGAACAGGGTTGGGACTCAATAGCTGCATTCTCTGGAGCGGTGAGATGACAGCACTATCCACGTACCGCCATTGCCAGCTATGCCCTCAAATTCTGTTTAATTTAAAATGTGGATTAATAGGAAATGAATCGACAAATATGACAATATGTCGGACATTTGAAATCCACACTCACCAAATCATAACTGGTAACTCAACAACAAAATACACAAGTTAAAAAAGTAAAATTTTCTGTAAGAATTAAGTAATCCAGAATTTCCCATAATAAAATAACTCTAACAATGACCCCCTTCAAAAAAAGTAAATGTGGTGTTAGGTAAATGCTGATACCCAAGTGTCCATCACTTCCATTTAAATACATTTTATGAACAGGGTTTACCGTAATTCCGTTTTCACCCATGAATTAGTCTAATTTACAATACCAGTAATATCAAAAAAACCTAGTGATATTTTATCACTTGTAACTGGTTGTATGGGCTACAGTTCAGTAACACAGGGACAATGTTGAAAAGGTGAAAATTAGGTTTCATTATGAGGTAACAACAAGTAAACACCCTTAAAACATTAGATCATCAGGTTTTTTGAATGAAGGGATATTAACCTGAGTTGTTTCCAAGAAGAGTAGGTTTACTCTCCACTTGACTGTTGCTGTTACACTGGCTCTCTTTGCCACAGCATTATTATTAAAACTATTTCATGAGTTCTGGCAAGTAAAAAAAATCTTAATTTTTGCTACCAATGTACGTTTTAAACAAAACTGTTTCTTTTACTGTTGTGGACAGACCAGGCTAGTCCTTCTAACTGTGGATAACGTAGTGGTTTACCCTAACTCATCATAAATATCATAATCCAGTCCAGACTATGGGACTAATCAAATGTGCTTGCATTAGTGCATGTGCAGACATAACTGTACTCAGGTCAGTGTCTATATGGCTTTCAGAGCACTGGAAGTTATCCTGCCCTGTGGAAGCACTGAGATAACCCTGATTACCCTGATATGTCAAGCTAGGCACAACTAACCACTTCTGATCAGACTATAGAAATGGAATTATGCAGTCTTTGTCAAGACACAACTGAGAACATGTATAACTCTTTCATATATGTATTCAGGTGTATAGTCTCAGTTTCTCTAAAGCCTCTAGTTTTCCTCCAAGGTCTGTTCTCCAGAAGACCCTTGCTACTTCTGTTCATTTTATAGGATCTTTCTGACAAAGCCACAATACTGTTATTGATTTGTCCTCTCAATTAAATAAGGCTTCGCTTTCTCCCTTCTCTCTGTTAATACCTAGAGACCCCCCACCTGACACAAGATCCATTCAGCTGCTAGCGAACAAATTATCAGTCGACATGGATAATGAATTCGTCCTGCATTGCAAAAATAACTATAATTGCCAAGTGCACGAGGAAGGAAATGGAAAATGATATTAACGTATTTGCTAGGTGAATTATCCATTCGTTCTAGTTAATACGAACTGTCATTAAAAGCGGAAATAAAAAAACCTCCCATTTTGCTCGCTTATTTATCTCATTGGGAATTCAAACCTGCATTTAGCACATTTTCCCAATCTGATTACTTATCACATTACAATACACTTGCATGTTAAAATTCAAATGGCATGCTTCCCGATGGGTTTTAATTTGCATATTTATCATCTAAGGTTCCTCAGTAGGGTTGGAAAGTAATCAGAAAAAGTATGTATTTCTTCCTGTTCACATCATTTTCCACATCAGTCATAACATAGTAGTCCATTCAACTTTCAAATTCTGTTTGCAGCACGTTAAAAAGTTTGAATTTGCAAAACACCCATGTATATCATATGAAATAATATAGAGGGCTGTGCAAACATTTTTGCTTTTGTTTGTTTATTTTTAAATGTATGTTCAGATTTGCAATTAATGATGAGTTGTTGTAGATGAAAGATGAAAATTTTGGTTCTTGGTAGTTCAGAGCAGTGCAGAGCCTCATTAATCAAATATAATAAACAGGCTACCCATTTATATTATTTATCAGACATCCTTATACAGAGTGACATACAAATGATACAATCGTACAATACAGTTAATTGTGGGTTAAGGGCCTTGCTGAAGTACCCAACAGTGGCAGGCTGGCAGAGGTGGGTTTTAAACCCTGAACCTCCAGGTCCATAATTCAGTACCTTAAAGAATAGGCCACTACAGTGCCAAAAGTACACTAACAATTTCTGCAAAAAGCATGGAAAAAGCTCCATTTGCCTACCTAAAACTGCACACCAGTTTATATATATAAATATATGTGTATATATGTCAACTGATTGACATGTGTATGTGTGTGTATATATATATATATACACATATATATCTATCTATCTATCTATCTATATATATATCTATATATATATATATATCTATATATATATATATATATATATATATATATATATATATTATATATCTATATATCTATATATCTATATATATATATATATATATGTATAGATATAGTTATATATCTATATATCTATACATATATATATATATATATATATATATATATACACATGTATATATATATATATATATACATGTATGTATATATATATATATATATATATATATATATATATATATATATATACACGCACATGTCAATCAGTTGACATATATACACATATATATTGACAGCATATGTGCTTTGCAGACTTCTGCCCAATATTTTACATGCAAAGATTGTGAAATCACTAGTTACACTTAAAACTCCTGATAGTGTTATTGCACTTCTGAAAGGTCAAATTGGAAAACTTGTGGTATATCTTCCACAGCGGATGAAGTACAGACACTGAAGTGTGAGAGCTGAGGTTGGTATTTGAGTATGCCAGTATATCTCCATGGAGATCAACCTGGAAAGAAAAAAAAGACTGAAGAGAGGGGAGGCCTGTGCTCTCTCTGCACTCTTCCTCATTGTTATCAAAATGACAATCCTGTGGGTGAAATGAAATCCGACTGTGCAGTCTCCACTAGCGTAGAGGTTAGTGTTCCTCTCATCTACGCAGGAATTATGGACCGGCCAGCAGCCTGCGGCTCCCAGCTTTAGCCGTGACCCCAGACACAGCCTCTCCCAGCGGCAGGCAAATTTTTAGCACGACCACTATTTAAGCCCCTTTCAGAAAAACCCCAGCCTTTGGCAATCTCACACACACACACACACACACACACACACACTCACACACACACACACACACACACACACACACACACACACACACACACACACACACACACACACAAATGTATTTCTATCATTGTGGGGACTTTCCACTGATATAAAATTACTGTAGCTAGTTAATGCTAAAGCTACACCAAATCCTAACCTTAACCTCAGTAAGCTAAGCAAGCATTCTAGCTCCTTTGGTTTTTCAAATGAAAGTTGCTGTTTTTTGTAGTAAAAAAATGTCAAACATGTCTATCCTTCTGGGGACATTTGGTCCCCACAATGATATATAAATTTGCCCCAATTCAAACAAACTTAAATACATGGAAAACCATTATCAGTTTTTAGTAATTAGGACATATGCTCAGTTGGATTTATATATTTCTGCAAAGGCGCATGTGTGAACAGAGGCAAAACTGCTTTTTTGGTCTGCTTCCCAGTAATATTTCACTCTCACTCTCTCCCACACTATTTTATTTAGTAATTTAGCAGATACTCTTATCCAGTGGGTTAAGGGACTCACTCAAGAACCTAACAGCGGCAGATTGGTAGAAGTGGGATTTGAACCCTGGACCTTCTGGTCCACACTGGAGTACCTTAAAAACTAAGTAACCACATCCACAGCTTATTATGCATTATTATTTACACATTATTGACTATACAGTTTGTTCTCCTTCACTGAAGTAAACTCCATTATATATACATTGTCTAAAAGAAGTTAGTAACCTATGGGTCATTTACCCCTTATCTGTGGGATAGGTTAAAAAGTTGGTAATGTGTAGTGTTACAGAATTTCAGTCAGATCTAAGATTGTTCTCTTCACTTCCAACCAACTAACAAGACAAACACAGAGTATCACAAAAGTGTAAGAATTACCTTGCCAATGTCACATCTTTTGGTTTAAACTTTTCATGAAGATACTTTATGATACACTAATCAACCATAGCATTTAAATCACCTTAAAATTGTGTAGGTCACCTTCATATCACCAAGCCTTTGATCCGCCAAGGCTTGGATTCCACAAGACCTCTGAAGATGTCCTGTGGTATCTGGAAGCAGATCTTTTAAATCCTGTAAATTGTGAGGTGGGGCCTCCATGACTCAAACTTTTTTGTCCATGACATCCCATAGATGCTCGATCAGATTGAGATCTGAGGAATTTGGAGGTCAAGTCAACACCTTGAGCTCATGTTTCTCCTGTTCCTCAAACCATTCCTGAACAAATTTTGCAATGTTGCAGGGTGCATTATCCTGCTGAAACAAGCAAGTATCATTAGGGACTACTGTTGCCATGGGGTGTATTTGATCTGCAGCAATGTTTAGGTAGGTAGTACGTGTCAAAGTAACACCCACATGAATGCCAGGACCCAAGGATTCCAAACAGAACATTGTCCAAAGCATCACACTCTCAATGTCATTCACTTCACCTGTAAGCGATTTTAATTATCATGTGACTATCATTAAGAGCACTGCATAAATAAATGTAACTTTTAAATTATTTTGAATGAATCCTGGTTGGGTTAATGGGGATAATCTGGGGCTTTTCCTGTAATACATGGATCACAGACAAACGGATATAATAGACAGAGCACCAGTCAATCACTCAGGGCTCATAAGGGGTTGCTGTTGCAGCACAGGGGGATGCTCCCGTCTGGCCAATCCTCCCTCAGACATGGCCAGTTATGCATTTGACTGAAGACAGTCTGCATGGGTTTCCTCCAGGTACTCTGGTTTGCTCCCAGATTCCACAGTCAAGTGGCATTTCTGAAGTGCACCAGTGTGTGTTTGTGTGTGTGTATGCATGTGCCTTATGACGAACTGCCCCCTGTGCTGCCCCCCAGCACTCACCCCACAACCTGCAAGTGGATTAAGATATGAAAATGCACATCTGAATAAATTTACTGTTGTAGAAAGCAGTTCATGTATGCAGTTTTCCATATTTTAAGCCAAAACATAATATTCTTCTAAGCTAATATATTTAAATGGCAATGATGACACAACCTAGCTACAGGATAATGAAATTGAACTAAGGCAGCTACATCACTTATAGTAAACAGTACTTACTGACTTAATCAGGCAAAAGTTTTCCCATCATCATTTTCCCATTATAGCCTTCCCATTGCAACCTCTGATTCATAAAAAACACACTCATCTTTAGCAGCTCAGTGGGCAGAGAGCTGGGTTCAAGTCCTGAGCAGGGCTTGAAAAGTGAAGGTCAAGTAGTGCTCTTACGAATAAACCTCAGCCACTGAGGTTGTACTGTTAGCTCCAGTCCCGAGCCTGGATAGATTAGGAGGGTTATGTCAGGAAGGGCATCCGGCATAAAACCTGTAAGGTGATCTGCTGTGGTGACCTCCAATGGGAGCAGCTGAAAAACGATTGTCATACACACTCAACATCTTTAACTGGTCAAATAAGTGGCTAACCTTAACTTTTTGTGTGTGAGGAGTGCTAAGTTTGTTAGAGTGTAGTTGGAAAGCAGCTTTGCTATTAAAGGAATCTTATACAAGCAGTTTAAAAAATAGGAGTACACAGAAGGTACTTTCGCACTGGAGGAACTTTTTCATAGTTCTTAGATCTGTGCCCCCCTTACTCACGTGTCACACCACAGGAACTTGGAATGATTGTAGTTCTTAGAACGCAGTGTATAGGGGTTTTTTAAGATCCTACTTCAAAGTAGGTATTTTTCCCAGTGCATAGAAACCCTGAGTGATGTGGATATGTGGAGACTGGTCCAGCTGCAATTGGTCCAGATGTAGTGAGGCAACTGTATAGTGATATGTACATGCAAGTGGCTGTGTTGAGCTTAACTGCTATGGTTAAATGTACAAATATACTAGTACTCCGGTAGCCATATAAGCAACAGGATATTGTGCTTAAAACACTGACAAATGGACCAACATGAAGTCCAGGCTTTACTGAGCCTATATGCGATGGAGGAAATACAACACGATTTTGAGTGGTCCAATCAAAATTTGTGTGAGTTACATCACTTCTCTCAGCGTTCCTGCTGGTGGTATGGATACAAACCAAAAAAAGGCCCTGGAACGAATGTAAATCTCGGAGGAGTGATGTGTGAAGTGAATGCACCTACAGTATGTAGTCCACTAGATAGAGAAAAGTTCTCTTGAGATCTTGAGAGCATGAGAGCAAGTGTATCCACTGGTTAGTAATCGATTCACTTTTGTTATATCTCAAGACTTCTTAATCCACATATAACATCTATAAAATGCGGTGTATTCATCTTCCTTGACAGGAATTTGAAGGGAAGGACAGAGAGTACAAAGTTAGGAATACAAAAGTACAAAAGCATGTAATAATTGAAACAGCTTGACTAGTTTCCATTTTGCCCTCTGTCTCTCAATGATACACATATAGTGTATTCCGTAGGTATCTTTCTCTTCCAAAACAGATCTTCATATTTGTGCATGGGATACACCATCAAAACAATATTGGTATACGCATACAGCAAAAGCATGACAGATAACACGTCTCATATATATTCATAAAGTCATATCACACAATGATGAACACATTATTTTCATAAAATACAGTGAGAAAGAAGAAAGAAAAAGCCAACAAGAAAGAAGGAACAATCAATCAGAAGGCAATTCGCTGGCGGCTGCATATGCATCAGATCATGTCTTATGTCTTCAAGGATTTTCAGAGCGAATCGTAAAACAAAACTCCATTACCTCCTGCCAGAACATGCAAATGAATCCCACCATGGGGTGAGAGGGAATTAAAGAGGCTTCTCTAATCAATGACAAGCCAAGATGAAACCATCACATCCCTTCCCTTTTCTTCACCAACAAAGGCACGTAACCCACCTCTTCCTTACGTAGCCAACATTCTGCCGCAGGAGAACGTTTACACACCCATACGCACCGACAGACACTCTGAGTTTGCTCTGGATACACTAACCTGACCTGGCGAGGCTGGGTAGCAGAGGCTCCTAACTGTGACAACATGCCTAACACTGCCCTCTCCCGAAATCCCTGCCTTACAAAGCGCCATTTTGCTGAATTGCAGGTCTCAGGTGGGTGTTTCTGAATAGTGCCAGGCAGGATGTGTGTTTGTGTGTGGGAGTGTTTGTGGGAAGGAATGCTGGTTGCAACACCCACACCCACACAGATGTACCAGGCTGCATAAATGACAGGCTGGGCCTGAGGATGTGTACTGGCTGCCTGCTCGGGCTCGAGTTCGCCTGCCTCTCCTCTCTGCTCCTCTCCTCTCCACCCGCCTCCTGCCGCCAGCCTGCTAAAGCCTGCAGGTAAGGAGTCTGCGGCGCCATATGGAGCGAGGAAAATTAACAACGAGGAGAAAATCTCCACAGCAGCAGGAGGCCGCTACCCTTGCTCTCCTCTCTTCTTTCCCCCAAACAAAATTCAAGGATGTAGAGAGCGACGAAGTGAGAGAAAGAGAGAGGAGAGGATAGTGGGGGTGATAAAATTAATGGGGTTCAACACAACACTGCCGGCAATATTTGCACAGAATGCAAGAAAAAAGTGAGAGTTCCCCTTACTGTTCGGTCATATTCTGGTATTATAAATCAGACCCTGGCTTAAGTATTTTATGCCCCTGTTTTATAAATGTACATTAACCCCATTTGCCCCTCCTCTCCCCCAGGAAGATAGTCCTGCACGAGGCTGGGATCATGCTGAGGGAGATTCCATTGTCCCCAGTGTGTCCTCGTGTTCGATGCCATCATGAAGCAGAGGTCCCCCATGGAGTCTCTCCCGGCCTGGGTCATTGATTACAAAGAGCCTCCTGGTTTTTGTCTGACAGATGTGAATCTGCGCTATTTAATTTGGAGCGTTCCCCTCAAAGGGACACCATTAGCCCCACCAATAGAACCACAAATAGGATTCCATTAACAACTAGTGTTTCAGTGGAGCCGGGAAATGTGGCGAAGAACTTCATGCCATGTTTCGGGGAGGCTTGGGGAGGCCTTTTGCATAGGAAATGCATCAAGTGTTATCTGCAATACAACATCCCCCCTGACCAACTGTGTTGCTCCATGACACTTGCCCACTGGCATACCGGAGCTGCAACATGCCTGTGTCAAGCGTGTCCTTGAGTACCATCAGTGGAGGGTGGGGTTAGTAGTTAAAATGTTAATAAGTGCAATACAGTTTTAATTTAACAGCCCTCTGCATTTCTAATCAGACCAGTGGCTGTGACTAAATGAGAAAAGGAAATTCAAAGCCTGGTCCTCCTTTCTCTATCTAATACAGCCGGCAGTATACACGTCCTTCTTTTTGACTTTGCCATTATTCATGCTATTACTTTATTTATAAGAAACTCCTGAGCTGGTATCACCACCATGGTGTACTGATTTTTAAGACATCGTCTTATTAGCTGTAAACTCTCTAACTTAGTTAAACAGTCAGAAACCTGTGTAATGAGAAGGAAGACGCTGTATATACTACAAAAATGCCTATTTATACTACATGCATGCCTATTTACCACCATAAACAGTGGTGTGACAAATGGCCCATTATGTCATGCTTAAATGATCAAGCATGCTCTTTGATACAGGTACTGTCAGTAGGTGTGGCAGTTGATAAAGAGACATGAAGAGCTCCGTACAGGACAAGAGAGACGTGATGCAGAGACCTGGATATGAGAGCCTCTTCACTACATGCTTATCAGTAGCAAAGCCTGTATCTGTGCAGTCACGCAAAAAAGTGTGCATAAATTACTTTATGTAATCATACAATGTAGATTAGCATGATAATGGCAGCATTAATAGATGCCGGGAAGCAGGGAGTGACAGCACTCAGACATGCCGGGGGCAGTGCTCTTACACGTACATGCGCGAGCACACGCATACACACACTTCAACTGGGAATAGACAGGCCTCAGCTCCATCAGCCTGACGATGACAGGACAGGGAGCGACTGCTCTTCAAGTGTTTTCAGGCTTCAGAACCACTTCACGACCTCCAGCAGCCACAGGCCTCAGGAGAAGAGCTGGTAATGGAAGCTAGTCTGCAAGCATTGTTTATACATTTAGACGAGGGAGGAGGTATTGCTGTTCATTTATTCAATCATTTAATTGCAGTCAAGTAATTCTTTTAAAATGTTTACCCTGGTCTAACTTTATTTCAGTTTAATGACAATGTTTTGAGTGAATACAGCCTGTCAGGTCATGTACACAGAATAAATGCACTCCTCCAGGCATGTTCAGCTGGCCTGCAAGACTTCAAGACCAGTAGTTGAAAATAGGCAGTGGCTGACTTAGCATGTCTGAGTCGATCCGTAAGGTGCCTGAGCATGTCTGTCTCCCCCAAAGTATGGTTTGTTTGACTAGTGTGGTCACTCTGCATCACTCTACTCTGGCACGTTTGAACAGGGGGGTTTGGACACGGTATGCATATGTATCCACTTCGGAACTTAATTCTCGTTAACAATGAGAACCGAGGTACCACTGTAAAACATACCTCACAGGGTGGCATGGTGGTGCAGTGATTAGTGCTCCAGACACTAGTGTTTGAGTCTCAGCTTGGCCGCTGTATGTGTGCAGATGCATGTTCTCTCCAAGTCTCCCAAGTAGTCCTACCACATTCCAAAGGCATGAGTTAGTTGGTATCTCCAAAGTGTCCCATTGTGAGTGAGTGTGTGTATGCATGTGCCCTGCGATGGATTGGTGCCCTGTCTAGGTATGTTTCTGCCTTGTGTTGCCTGTTAGACCCCAGACGCCTATACTGGTAACATTGTGTTAAGGTTTTGAAACAAGGTTTTGGATGTGGATTTAATGGGACTGTTGGGAAGTAGCAAGATAGTCCAGGCGACACGTGTGAAAAGCATGTGGTGTAATCTCCTAATGGTGGGCCAGGTGCAGCAGAGCTCAGTGCAGGCTTTGAAGGGGCTTCAGTGCTTTCCTACCCACCTACTCTTCTGAAAGTCCCATCACCATTAGTTAATCACTCCTACAGTGAGTCTCAGTGGGTCCACCAGGCAGTCTCATTCAGGCAGACAGCATATCAAAGCAACCATAAGCATACAACACAGAATACAAAATTATGTTCTGTTTAATTCCACAAAGGCTCAGCGGGTGAACTAAGTCATCAAACACTGCATCACCCTTACACATAAGAAAGGTATTGAGGCCAACATCAGAGTCTCACACTAAGGGGATCGACTATATCTTGAAGCTTAATCCAACTCTTTTTAGGTTTAAGATGAAACCCATTTTATTAACCCCCTGTCAGGCTTATTTGTAGCCATGTTTCACAGTGAACATATAGTCTGATAGCAGCATGGTTTAATCAGATCAGGCCTCATAAACATTCCAATGGAACTTTTCTCCAATGGCTCCATCAAGTGCCAGTCCAATCCAGGTTATCCCCGGCCATCAATAAATGCCAGAAAGAAGAATGCAGGGCTGTTTGTTGTGACTCCATATGTAAAGCCAGGAACACATTGAGAATCAATACTCTTAATCAGGGGAACATGGTGGCCATATTGAAGTGTGAAATTAAAGCATTATTTCAAAATGTAGCCTGTCACTAACCCTTTGACTGCAGCGATTATCACGTACCTGTGTGCAAGGGCACCTGTGTTCATGCGCCATGCACATGCACATTACCATTTACACACATCCGCTGCAAAGAAGAGACAATGAGTGTACTCTCCAGGGCCTGCAATGTTGAAATGCAGGCCCTGCTGACCTAGTGACAGCCAGAGATGGGGAGATGGCTCCATTCAAATTGGCAAGCGCAGGGTCAGCACCATTATAGCGCTCTGTGAAGGGGTGATGAAAATTAATTAAAGTTGGTGCGTGTGGTGAATGACGGGCGACTCTGGTGGCCCACTCCTCCCAACACAAATAGTCCCCTGTACACCCTAGCTATTGTGCACTTGCCCCACGCTCGCCCAGTCACTGCCGGCATAGCAATGAATCCACTCTCCTGTTTTGGAGAATGGTAATTACAACATGGGCAGTTTTGTGTGGGAAAACAATGGGCAGGCTGCTGTAAGGGAGAGGGAGTGTGATGCAGGCATGGAGGTCTTAATGACTGCAGGACTGATGGGACCAAAGAAACTAGAGGGATGAATACAGAGTTAAGTCTCCATGGGGAAAAGAACGAGAAGGTACTCGAAAACATGCAGCTTCATATCATAAATGCAATCAGCCAACGTGCAGAGGGTTTGATGATGGGCATGTTTTGGATTAAAGTTGAAAATGCATGATCTCTAAATGTATACTATTTATAACATACAAGTAAGTCACTCTGACCTTCAATTAGTATGCAAACTGAAGCTATAATAGTTTTTGCTTATAGCTGTAACCTGACTTCACATAAGTATTAACCAACAATGACAAAGAATGACAAACAAATAAAAAATAATGTCTGGGTACCACAACAGCACTTCTACCCTGACAAAGTGCAGAAAGGCTCCACTGAGGCAGTTTAGATGCATCTCTGAAAATGGGTAACTATTAAGTCAGTGTCAGGAGCCACAGGGGACTAAATGATCTCAGCATCTCTCAGTGTTAACTACTCACATTCCCTCTGGTCCCCCACTCATTAAAAGCAGGCAGCATCCACCCATGGAGCTTTTTACACACACTCACTGACCAATGGAACATCTAATAGCTCTTTACAGAAACGCTTACCAGCCCAGGGGTGTGAATGGATGAATGCCGGTGGATTTATGAAGCACTTTCACAGACTGAGTGCTCTGCTCACATTTGCTTTGTCCTACATCTGCCTGGCAGCGCTAGTAAAGACGATCTATCAAAGAAAAGAGATTAACACATACAAAAACAGCAGTACAGCCACACTTGTTTATGCTACATCTAG